>JAQQSZ010007427.1:0-13309 GCA_028646595.1 Phalanger gymnotis | reverse complement strand
CTACCTGAAAGCCATGATCAAAAAAAGAGCCTAGATATCATCTTTCAAGAAATTATCAAAGAGAACAACTGCCCTGATATTCTAGAGCCAGAGGGTAAAATAGAAATTGAAAGAATCCACCAATCACCTCCTGAAAAAGATCCCCCCAAAAAAACTCCCAGGAATATTGTCACCAAATTCCAGAGCTCCCAGATCAAGGAGAAAATACTGCAAGCAGCCAGAAAGAAACAATTTGAGTATTGTGGGAGCACAATGAGAATAACCCAAGATCTAGCAGCTTCTACATTAAGGAGTCAAAAGGCTTGGAATATGATATTCTGGAGGTCAATGGAGCTAGGATTCAAACCAAGAATCACCTACCCAGCAAAACTGAGTATCATGATCCAAGGCAAAATATGGATTTTCAATAAAATAGAGGACTTTCAGGCTTTCTCAGTGGAAAGACCAGAGATGAATAGAAAATTTGGCTTTCAAACACAAGAAAACAAGAAAGAGAAATCACAAGGGACTTGCTAAAGTTGAACTGTTTTGTTTACATTCCTACATGGAAAGATGATGTGTATAATTCACGAGACCTCAGTATTAGAGTAGCTGAAGGGAATATACATATGTATATGTATGTGTGTATGTATGTATATATATATGCATATGTATGTGTATATACATGTATATATATATGTATGTATATATATATGTATATGTATATAGACAGAGGGCACAGGGTGAGTTGAATGTGAAGGGATGATATCTAAAAAAATAAAATCAAATTAAGGGATGAGAGAGGAATATATTGAGAGAAGGAGAAAGGGAGAGATAGAATGAGGTGAATTATGTTGCCTAAAATTGGCAAGAAAAAGCAGTTCTGTTGGAAGAGAAAAAGGGGAAGGTGAGGGGGAATGAGTGAATTTTGCTCTCATCAGATTTGACCTGAGGAGGAAATCACATACACACTCAAATGGGTATCTTACCCTACAGGAAAGAAGGAGGAAGGAGATAAAAAGGGGGGACAACAGAAGGAAGGCAGATGGGAGAGGAGGTAATAAAAAGCAAACACTTTTGAAAAGGGACAGGGTCAAGGCATAAAACTGGATAAAAGGGGATAGGATAGGAAGGAGCAAAATATAGTTAGTCTTTCACAACATGAGTGTTGTGGAAGGGTTTTGCATAATGATACCCATGTGGCCTATGTTGAATTGCTTGCCTTCTTAGGGAGGGTGGGTGGGGAGGGAAGAAGGAAGAGAATTTGGAACTCAAAGTTTTAAAAGAAGATGTTCCAAAAAAAGTTTTTGCATGCGACTAGGAAATGAGATTTACAGGCAATGGGGCATAAACATCTATCTTGCCCTACAAGAAAGTAAGGGTAAAAGGGATCGGGGGGGGCGTGGGGTGACAGAAGGGAGGGCTGACTGGGGAATGGGGCAATCAGAATATATGCCATCTTGGAGTGGGTGGGAGTGTAGAAATGGGGAGAAAATTTGTAATTCAAGCTCTTGTGAACATTAATGCTGAAAAGTAAAAATATTAAATAAATAATGATTAAAAAAAGACATCATTCAAACGCTGCACTCTGCACAGAACCTTTCTTGATTCTCAAGTTGTTCATGTATTCCCTCCCAAACTGTCTTATATCTAAATCAAATATATGTATATATACATATATATAAACCTACCTTCATACACACATACACAGACACAGACACACACACACACACATATATATGGTTATTCATTCTAGATTATACTGTATATGTTTTTATATGTACTCATCTTCTTCATCAGAATGGTTAAAATGTAAACTCCTTCCTGACTATAGATTTCTTCATTCTTTGTACTTTTAGCACTAGTGGCCTGGAGTACATAGCGCCCTGGAGTACAGTAGGCACACAAGATGGATTCATTGATTGATATTAACAAAGAAAGCTTTCAACCACCAAAAAAAGGAAATTATGCTATGATATGTGTAGACGGCTGTCTTTGAAACACTAGGTTCAGCTCTAGCCACCAAATTCTGAGATGGACATTGACTACTCAGATAGTGTGAAAAGATGATCAGGATAATGAAAGCCCTAAATATTTTGCTAGACAAGGCATATTTGAAGGAACTGAGTGGGATTAGATTGTTGAAGAGAAAGCTAAGAAAGAGCCGGGATGACTGTCTTCCCGAATTCCAAGGGTTTTCCT
Source organism: Phalanger gymnotis (assembly GCA_028646595.1). NCBI lineage: Eukaryota > Metazoa > Chordata > Mammalia > Diprotodontia > Phalangeridae > Phalanger > Phalanger gymnotis. The sequence goes on along the minus strand of JAQQSZ010007427.1, from coordinate 11,128 downwards.
GTAAGACAGGGAGTATAGGCGTTACTAGTGCTGCGAAACGAAGAATTAGGACTAAGGAGCTGAAGAGACGTGAAGGAAGACTTCAGCCCAACATAAAAGAATATGAGAAACGATTTCCTAACTATAGTTTTCCAGCACTGGAATGATTTGCCACATGAGCTAACATGCATTCCATCACTTCAGGTTGATTGCAGTGGGGATCCTTATGTTCTATAATTATGATGGATGGGAAATTGACGCGTGTCATCTAGAAAGGCTGGCTTTGAAAATGGGTCATACACGCAACATCAGAATCAGATCAAGCTAAAAGTTGCCAAAATACCACATCAATAATGCTTTCAAATAAATGATTCCATTTGAGTTCACTTGGTTCCAAACTTCTGCTTTAGTAGGGAGATGGATTTAAGATCTGATTTCATTGACATAGGAATTTCCAAATGAGGATGCTCCCTCTAACAATGCAAAGAGGCATCTTTTCAGCAACTTAAAATCAGTGAGAGTTGTTTAGTAGGCAAAGTCATAAAGTGGCTTATCCAAGGTCACACCATTATTGTGTGCATGTGCATGTGTGGGCAGTGTGTGTGTGTGTGTGTGTGTGTGTGTGCAAATTTGAATCAAAGGCCAGTTCTCCGCCTTATGCCAACACTGCCTTTCCATGCTTTAGTGCCTGCTTTTCTTGCGTGCAAATGGCTCTTGGAAGGAGGCGTAAGGTAAGTGGTGACAAAGGCTTAGCCCATTTCATCTCAGAACTTATATAAAGTGAAGAGTTTCTTTCATGAGCAGAGAGAAAGACATCCAGTTATACCTCTGGAAGTTTTTGGATTGATCTGGACTTTCCGTGAAAAGAAAGAAAACACCCATATTTGAATCAGCTAGGCAAGAAAGTTGTTCATGGAGAGAGAGCCCTCACTTTGTGTAGTTGAGGGAAGATCACTTGAGACAAGAGATGATGCTTTCAGCTCCGTTCGATCCACTTGAGTCGACACTAGCTGAGTCACGCTTAAATAACCTGCCAAGTAGCATAGGAAAGGGAGCGAGTGGCTTGTTAGCTGAGTCCACCTACAGGAACTGGGGTGGTAAATTTCTAACTGATGATGTTTAGATCCTTCTGCCGGCTCTGATTTCCCTCTCCAAAACCTAAGATTCTATGATTCTGTAGTTTTGAGAGGATATCTTTTAGGTAGGCATTAAAGGAGCTTGTGACTGATAAATGACTTCTTACGTCCCAGTAAAAGTATAGAATACTAAAAATGGAATGGAATTGGAATGGAATAATGCCACTCTCTTGTGCTACAGTGCCTCTGGGTGTGTATGTATAACATCATCTCTCCTGGATTTACACAGTATATGTTCCTTTTTATTAGTGTTCCTGGGAATTTACTCTTTCCAAGTCAACCAAAGTGCATGGGATTTCAGCCGTCTCCTTTGCACTTTGTGGAGAGTAAAATGAAATAAAGATAATCCAAAATATGTTCTCTGAGCAAAATCAGTTTATTAACCATGACTGCATATGTAACTATTAACAAAATGGGTCAGACTGGCCACCTCAGTAAGGCCAACAACCCCATGCAATACATTTGATGATGCATAGGAAAGGAGCCTGTCTGAATAGTTGGGGGTAAATAACAATTGTATTTATGGGACAAGTACAATTGACTGTAGCTAGGGAAAATGGGTTGGCGTTCAGGTATGGCTGATCACGCCCCTCTCTGACAATTAAGGAATATTAATTGTGTAATGGGGCTCATCTGCCTCTTGTGATCTTGGCAAAAAAAATCATAACCACCTTCAGGGGAGATAAAACCACCCCTAATTGCACAAGGACAAGCAAGGACTTGTATTGGTGGGGATGGTATCAGGTTAAATAGGAATTACTGACAACAAGCAAATATCCCGGTGCTAATTCTATGAGCCATAACAACATTCCCTTTCAACCATGCCTTTAAACTCATTGGGACAAGGAAAGATCAAATTTTTGAATGAAGTCAACTCAAGCAGATACTAACAATTGTAGAAATCAATACAGCATAAAATCAATCACATTGTAAAAATTAATATAGTAGAAATCAGGGCTAATATTAATTTTTATCTCTCTACAACTTACAAATAAGATATGGGTGCCTTTGATTTATTTGTTTATTTGTTTACTTATTTATCCACATGCTCCAAGTATGTGGAAATGAAAGGATGTGTCAAGATCACAGGGGGTTGTTATCATTAAACAGGATACTGATTATCATGTATTTATTATCTATGTGGCTAAGGCAGAGGCAGTGTATTTCTGCTTAAAGGTGTAATCTTAGGATTGTAAGAAAAAGAAACCATTTCTCAATCAACAGGCCAGCCTATGTTGAATATCAACAAATATCTCATATCAAGCTTCTTGTCAAGTCTGTGCAATGCTTAACATAGTAAAGTAGGTTAGGCTTAGAAGGTAAGAGGTCTGGGAAAATCATAATTCTTATCATATGTCAATACTTTTCTAGGTGATTCTGCATTTCAAATACTCTGTCCCATTGTCCCTGTAAGCCCCTGTAATGTCCTTGAAATTTCAACCCTTCAGCAAATGGCACCTGAATGTATCAAGTTGGCATGGATTATAAGAAAGATATCTTGAAGTCATTAATTATTAATATCCACAAAAGATGGAGAATCCCAGAGAAGACCCATGGAAAGCCACAACTGCTATAATCATTAGTATCACTATTAATATTAATGAATATTTATGTAGTATCTCAAGCTTTACAAATCACTTTTCCCCGATAACAAGGTAGCTAATGAAAGAATTGTTATCATTAGTTTCCAACTAGTGAAAGAATTATTATCATTATTCCTAAATGATGGAACTAAGTCATAGAAACGTTAATTGGCATGTTAGAATAGGTATTTGAATTCTTTTTTTGTTGTATTCTTTCCACTACACCATGATTATGACATGGACAGCCTGCCACTGGCAACTGTTTGACATTTCAAGTTCTTCATAACCTGACACCTTCCTCCCTTTCCAGCCTTCTCACTCTTTACTTTCCTCCAATCTACCCTGGCCTACTTGCAGGTTCCCAAACAGTACTGCATTGCTGGCCTTTGAATTGGTCATTCCCTGTGCCTGGAATGCTCTGAGCCCCCACCTCTGCCTCTTAATTTCCCTAAATTCCTTCAATACTCGGTTCCAATCTTACTTCCCATGAGATGCCTTTCCTATTTCCTTGGCCTTCATCTTTCTGGTTAACTTCATCTATGCTGCACATATTTCATCTACTTAATTATTTACATGTTGTTTTCCCAATTCGAATATGAATTTCTTGAGGGGAGGGACTCGTTCTTGACTTTCCTTCCATTTCCATCAATTAGTGCCTGGCTTATAGTAAGTGCTACAGAAATGCTTGTTGACTATTAATAAATTCTTGTTGATTAGCTAACTGATTGGTGATGACAAGGCTACAAATGCCATGAGTGCTGATATAATCACCCTTGTGTGGGCAACACAAGGGAAATGTTGATCCCAGGTAATAATGCAATGGTAAACATTGCCAAGATGTGGGTACTTTAAGGTGGTAAACATGTTTAAAAGTATTTAAATGTAAATTTTTATGTTAGTTTTAGAAGTAGTGTGAAGGGCACTTAAACAAAATGTACTTTGATGAACAGAGTACAAAAGAACTCCCCCCCACCTTTTATAAGATTGGATTTCCCTGTTTTCCCTGGTCTACAGATGTCTGATTCCAATGCCGATCGTCATGGAAGCTTTAACTTGCCCAGTTTTACTGACTTGGGTTATGTCACGCCTACTTTGGTAACCCTGGGAACCTCTACCCTTTGGGCACCATTTTGATACCAGATGTGGTGCAGACATCTCATTGACTTTAGCCTTACTATAGTTCACATCTCCTAAACTCAAGTGATCTCCCAGATTCAGCCTCCCCACTACCCAGGACTACAGACATGTGCCATGACCACTGGTATCTATCCTCCTTTTCAAAGAAATGGGACAATATTTGGCATTCACTGTAGTGAATGAGATCACTACTGTTCCCAGAGGGAAAACTGGCTAATATGTCACATCCTCAATGAGAGAGAAAGCTCCTCGAGGGCAGAAATAATTTCAACTTTGCATTTGCTGTTTAAGGACTTAGCCAAGGGCTTTGCACATATTGGTGCTATGTAAGGGCATGTTGAATTTTACTGAATTTAATTAAATTGAAAGAAACATCAGTTCACTCTCAACCCTATAACCCCCAGTGCTTCAATGAAGAAAAGATGATAGAATTCAGCTTTTGGACAAAGGAAATACTAATTAGATATTACAGTGTAAGAGACAATTACTGCCTCAGAGTTTTAGATTGTACTACTAAGATAATGTCCACATTGTTTGAAGGCAAACCACTGTGAAAAATGTCCTTTCTCCTGAGGATTAATAGCTTTTGAAATTGGATTTGGGCAAATTTTCATAGATGAGGGATCTATATATTTTAATATGTCAATGGATTCCAAGATTTCATCAGTATGAGTAAACGGTAGAACAAGAATTATGATAATATTTAATAATAAAATCTAGTATTTATTTAACATCATAAGGTTTGCAAGCACTTTACAAATATTACTTCTTTTATCCTCCTAGAAATTCTGGGAGAAGGTGCTATTGTTATTCTCATTTTAGAGATGGGGAAATTGAAGCCGGCAAAGTTAAGTGAGTTACCCAGGGTCACATGGCTAATAAAGGTCTGCGGTTGGCTTTGAACTAAAATCTTCCTGATTCCAGGGTCAACTATCAGCACCCAGCTGCCTCTACTTGTAGTTGGTGGAAAAGCACTGCATTTTTAGTCAGAGCATCTGAGTTCAAATGCTGAATCTACCACTTACACCTATGTGACAGGGAGCTAATTGTTTCGCCTTTCGGGTCCTTCTCTTCCTCATAAGTAAAATGAGGGAGATGGGTTAGATGAATATTCTCTCTTTCAGCTCCAAGTTGCTGATCCTATAGAAAACCAGGCCTTTGTGGGTCCTACCGGGTAGGTTTCATCAGAGTCTGTGGCTATGACGTTTATCACCCTATGGTTAAGCAAGTGGTAAGCCTCTTTGAATTTAGGGTGGTTCCAGGGTGAGAAGTATACAGGTGGCCCACCTTGCCAGATTATATTAAAGTCTGCATTGGGTTCAAATAATCTTTAAGAACTCAGGGTAATCATTCCATAATGATGTATAGAAAGCCACTCCATTAGATGCTGATAGATTCATATAACTGCAAACAGAAAAAAATGTTCCTAGCATAGAGATATTTACATAAAATATTAACATTAATTTAAAATATATCGAAACAGAATATCCTTTCTGGTGAAAAAAAAAGAAATAATTATTTTCTCCTGTAGTCATCATTAAGAGGGACAGTAGAGACTTTGACCAAGGAAGCAGAAATGTGGAGTGCTTCCTTCCCATGGAAGTCCAGAAGATTGTGTGTTTTCTGTGTTTCACAATCTTCTGCCTGCCTTATGCCATTGGCCTCCCAGACCACAGTCCAATCATTCCTACTGTATTGCTTGGATATAATCAATAATCATGCACTTATTAAGCACCTCCTAGGTGACAAGGGACTGTGCTAAGAGCCAGGGATACAAAGAAAAGCAAATACAGTCCCTGGTCTCAAGGAGCATACAATCTAATAAGGGATCCCACATGTAAATGACTAGTTACAATAAGATGCATATAGAGCAGATGGAAGGTGAGTTATAGGCTTCTAACTTCAGGGCTCTTATTCATCCTTCTTCTAGGGTTCATTTTCTTACATTGCCATGGCACTTACCTACTGCCCTAACCCCATATATTCTTCTAATACTTAGGACAGTGTCTGGAATATGTTTAATAAATGCTTGACTTGCCTCTCAGGGTTTGGATAATTAGTAGGTCATCAGTTGCCCTGTGCGAGTAGTGGCTAGCTGCTCTGGGGGACCAGACACCACTCCACAAGTACATCCAACCAACGCAGTCTGTCTCCTCTCTCCTCCTCCTACTGAAGTTGTTTTAAACACCAGAACTAGTAGTTTATAGCTCTATTTTCTCCATTATGAGTCTAAGCAAAGCTATCGATAAAGTTGTGGGTCAGCTCATAATATCATACTAAGGAAGTAGGATAGGTTTTAAGAACTTTTATCCAAAAGTCAGATGTATGACCCCAGAATATGGGTGGGACTAGTAAATGACATCCACAAAATTTATATAACATATCTATTATTTTTCAAATTTAGTTAGAAATCATATTTTCAGAATATTTTTATTGTTTTTATATATAGGCTATGGATAGAAACATGAAAGTCATTCTGTAATTTTTTGAACATAGACACATTTTGTCCCATTCCACCACAAGAATGCTGATTGACACTGATTCTTGAAAGAATACTAATAATATTTCATGTGAAGACCAGCGGAGGTACAAATGGTGGGGATAAGCAGTCTACAACCATGAAAAATAAGGTCTTCTAATGAATAAGAGAGATAAAGAACGCTATTGAGCAATTTTAAGACACAAAGAGCATAGAAGATGGTCCTATGTCAAGCATGCTGGATAGTCAACTAGCTTGCTTCACTGGTGCACTCATGAGACTGGGAGAAAAAGATAAGGACCTCCAGTATACCACACACACCTTCTATGGTGAACTTTTGAAAAAAAAAAGATGAACAAAAGTTACATAGTTTGGAAAGGCATGGATAAATTATAACTTGAATAATTAGAGAAATGTCTTTGATGAATTTATGGATGTCTTTGAGCATTTAGAAATGTTTCAACTGCTATGAATTTATTTTTATTAGTTCAAAACACCTGTATTGTTCTCAAAAAAATTAAAAGATGATGTGAGAATTTTGGTGCTCAAATTTTTTTTTCGTAATAGTCCCACATTTTTCTAATATGGTGATTTCAAAATGGAGGGAAGCAACATCTCTGGAAGGAACCTGTTCTAAATTTTCCTGAAGGTAATAAAGTTGCAAAATGAAATTAACAATAGCTCAGTTAGGTTGTAGTATAGCCAGTAAACATTGCATGGAATTCTTACGTTCCTTTGTTAAATTATCCAGACGATTTGTTTAAAAGACAAATTTTGACAGACTTCATCATTTATTCTGGATTCAAGTGAAAAAAGTTGCTTTGCATAGGAAAATCTGAAGAAGTCATGTGATCTTTCCTAAGGTCATCTTCTAATTTAATTCATTAAAGATCATTTAAGCAAATTTTGTGCCTTAAACCCTATCTTATCAAAAAATTTGCTAGTGAAACGAGACAAGGAGAAACCTTCCACTAATTTAAAATGGTTGAATACACTGAAAGACTTCTGCTGAGAGAACTTTAGTACTATAAAGGAAAATACATGGATTGGTTCTCCCACTATTGAGAATTAATATATGTTTTTCATGCTTAACAATTTAAAGGACCTGGAAAGTCATCAATGCCGATTGAAACAATAAAATATCTCAGGATTGTGCAATTTACCTGCTCTTAAGATACAGCAAAATGACTGAAAAGTAAGTACAAATAACTATTAAACAATATGAGTTCTTCATACTAGTGCAAGTGAAAATATGCAATGAAATTAACATGAATGATGGAAATAGCAACCCAAATATTTAATAATTGATATAAATTTTGAGTGATCTGATAAGTTTCATTTAACTTTATCATTCTCAAGAAGGCACTGTGTTAGCTATGTAATTAAGTGTGATTTTATTTTATTTTATTTCATATAACACCAACCTGAGGAAACTATCCTGTGTTATGCCACATGTCCCGATTTTTTGTTCTGGAAAATTGTCCACCCTTCATTCTTGAAGAGGACCAATGGCATCAGGAGGGTAATGTTTTGATTTGCAAGTGAATTGGATATAAGTGAGGCAGAGTTATACAAAATCATCAGCCTCATTATCTTCTCTAGTCATTGGAGTCCAGTGGCAACACATTGGTCAAGATAACTGGTGATGAGCAATGTCTGTCAAGAAAGTATGTTTTCTTTAAATATAGGCCTATATAGCAACGCTTTGCTCATTCCAATCAAACCCTTTGTTAAAAAGGAGCACAGGACCGGGGATTCCAGTAAACTACCATTTTGTCCAAGCACAGAATGTCAGAGTTGAAGGGACTTTAGTAGCTTTCTAGTCCAAGTCACCTAAAAAGAATCCTATTAGTGACCATGCTGCTACCTCTTAATGTCTTCCAAAGATGGGGAATCCATCATCTTTCAAAATAGACCATTCCACTTTTGGGAATTTCTTTTTGTTAATGAAGTTGTTTTGTTTTGTTTGTTTCATTAACATGAAGCCTAACTTTGCCATTTCACAACTTCCAACCACCATTCCTGGTCCTTCTTGCTGCAGGCAAACAGAACAATCATTCTAATGCTAAACAATAGTGTTTCCTTTATTATTATTTAAATGCATTAAGACTTCTAAAAGAAATATTTGATATTTTTAATGTTTTCATTTATTATTTCTTTATTCCTTAACACAAAACTAGTTTTTTTTAAAATAAAGGCATCATATGATGCTGATAATATTCTTTAATATTATTCTTCAGATTTGCCAATTTTCAATTGTGATATCCCTTCAACTTCCAAGGCTGTTCAGCTATGTATGAGTATACAGTAGTTTCCTTGTTTATTTTTTTTGACAATATCAACTTACATAATTTATTTCTCTGAAATAATTATTGTAATTCTTTGAAACACAGTAAAATTTGTTTCAATCCCTCATTTTTACATTATATGTGTCAAGCCCTGAAGGAGAAGAGACAGCATATATCAGGCAAATCAGGGTACCACCACCACCCTGATTGCCTTCTCCTAAGACCCTGGTGGAGACAGACCAGAATCCTGGATCAGGGAGCCTTTGGAGTGGCAGCCCTCATTGAGTGTAGAGATACATGAGTGAAGAGGAGGAGGTGCTTTCTCATCACCAACAACAGCTACTGGTCAACTGCCATCAGCAGACAGATGAGCACTGGCACCTTGGCATTATCAAATGATTCAGTACCATAAAGGAATATAATTTTATAAGTGAAATTGATATTAAAGAAGAGACATCACCACCTGTTTTGCCACTGTACCATAAGAATTGACTTGCTGCTGAAACTTTTAGGTGTGTGGTCTCTTCTATTAGAATGAGAGATTTTTGAGGAAGGGACTGCTTATTTTTTCTATTCCTACCATTAGCACTTAGCAAATAATGAGTATTTAACTGCTTCATTCATTCGTGATTTAAACACATTTATGGCATTCAGAAAATTGTTGGCTTTTCTTTTATTATGAATTCTGTCATTCTACCTCTCCCCCTTTTCTCTGTCCTCTCTCTGTCTCTGCCTGTCTGTCTCTGTCTCTGTCTCTATCTCTCTGTCTCTCTCTCAATTGGGAGAATTCAGTCCATTTACATTTCAAAATGCAATGGTTAAATTGGCGTTCCTCCATTTCATTCCATTACACCTTTCTTTGCCTCTCCTTTTAAGTTATCACTTGAGTCTCTTTGATTAGTTTCATTTTCACTACTTACTTTCTGTCTCCTCCCACAAATTCTCCTTCCTCCTTTATGTTATACCGTCTTAGCCCAAGTTTCTTGAGTTTAATTTTATTAACTTTTTCCCCTTGATCCTTTTCTTTCCTAGCTCAAGTAAGAGTTTCCTTCAGAATTCTCTCAACACCGCCCCATGTATGCTTATATTTTGAGAACATTTATTTGTGTTGCTCCTTTCTAAGAAGTGTTAATTAATTTCATTCCCTCCCTTATGCCTTTTTCTTTTATGCTATGCTGGAATCTAATCTTCTCTTCATAGGCTTTGCACTTCTACATTCTTTTTTATTACCTCAATGCTTCTTATATGAAATGGGGCTTTTAAAAATTAAAACACCTTGTCCATTCCAAATTGGCAAAGATGATCAAAGACAGAAAAATCAAATGTTGCCAAGACAGCTGGAAAACAGGGAAGCCAATTCACTGCTGGTGGAGCAGTGAATTGTTCTAACCAAATTTGAACACAACATGGCATTTTCCAAGAATGGTTACAAAGTGAGTTTTACCCTTTGACCCAAGGAGCCTGTGACTCAATTTATAAATAGAGGAGCAAGAAAAAACCCATCTGTGCAAAAAATTCATAACAAAGCATTTGTATTCGAAAAGAAACTGAAACAAACTGTTTTTCTGATGATCGGGAGAAAGCTAGAAAAAAATGTCCTTAAGTGTGATAGAATATCAAGGCACCAGAAAGAACAATGAATGAGACTCTGTAGATATATGGATCACTAATATTAAATGAGATTTAGAGAAAAATCAGACCTCTCACAAAGAACAGCAACAAAACAAAAACAATAAATCATATACATGATGATTACATGCATACAAATGAAGATGTTAATGGCAACAAAATATAGGTCAAATGAATGGTGTCAGTACTAATGCACGCATGTTCCCATTCTCTTAATAAAAGACAAATTTCAAAAAGGCAAGATTGCATGTACTCTGTCTTGATCACTAATTTGCATAGTTTGTTGAAGTTTTTTAGTGGGGAGGGGCAGGAAATTACCTTGTGGTTTAGCTGTCAAATCTTCCCCCTTCTATCTTTACAATGTATCTTACATCTTACGTTTTGCATTTACCATGTGGCATTCAAGTTTCTGTCTCCATGCTTTTGTACTGGCCCTTCTTCGTGCCCTTGCTGTCCATCCCTACATGGGCTCTGCTGCCATCCCCCAACTCTCTTGCACATTGTGCTTAAATCATTTACAGTATCTTCATCCTCCATCTTCATCCTTCATAGTGAGTGTCTACTTCCAGTATTAATGCTTCCTTATATTAATAGTTTCAAGGTTAAAATAATTAATGATAAGTTCTAAGCATTAAATTCTCAAGGATCACCTTATTGATCCATAATGTCAATATGTAGCCAAGCATCAAAAAGCAATTCACAAACCTTTCATACAATTTAACTGGTTTAGCTATAATTAATAAGCATTAATATTCATAGGCTATCTATCTAGTGGAGTGGGTAAGTGCAGTGGACATTAACATGGAGATAGAATAAATTTTTTTAAATGTCAGCATTTAAACATTTAAAAGCATCAAACATTTAAGCATTTAAATGTCAGCATAAAAACAGCAAATA
>JAQQSZ010007426.1:0-13310 GCA_028646595.1 Phalanger gymnotis | reverse complement strand
AGTCTATTTTTTAAGGTGTTGTTTTCTCCCGTATATTTGTCAGTATTTTTTTGGGTCTCCTTTAGCAAATCATTGACTTGTTTTTCATGGTTTTCTCTCATCCTTCTCATTTCTTTTCCCAATTTTTCCTCTACTTCTCTAACTTGCTTTTCCAAATCCTTTTTGAGCTCTTCCATGGCCTGAGACCAGTTCATATTTTTCTTGGAGGCTTTTGTTGTAGGCTCTTTGACTTTGTTGACTTCTTCTGGCTGTATGTTTTGGTCTTCTTTGTCACCAAAGAAAGATTCCAGAGTCTGACTGAATCTGGGTGCGTTTTTGCTGCCTGGCCATGTTCCCAGACAACTTACTTGACCCTTGAGTTTTTCAGCGGGATATGCCTGCTTGTAGACTAGAGTCCTATGTTCCAAGCCTGGGGGGAATGCGCCAGCTTTGCCACACCAGCACTCCTCCTTCCCCAAGAACCCCCAACCTGGACTGGACTTAGATCTTCGGCAGGTTCTGCACTCCTGCTCTGATCTAACACTTGATTCCTCCCACCAGGTGGGCCTGGGGCCAGAAGCAACTGCGGCTGTAGTTCTGAAGCTGCCCCACCTCTGCTGCCCCCAGGGTGGTGGCCAAAGTGCAAACTCTATCCCAGTTCCCAGCAGCTTCTCCCACTAACCTCTGTTGTCTTTGGTGTTTGTGGGTTGAGAAGTCTGGTAACTGCCACAGCTCACTGATCCAGGGCGCTAGGGCACGCTTCGCCCGGCTCCTGATCTGGTTGGTCCGCGCCACCCACGCTGGGCTCTGCTGCGCTCCCAGCTCTGTGCAGGATAGACCTTACCCAGAGACCATCCAGGTTGTCCTGGCCTGGAGCCCTGCTTCCCTCTGCTGTTTTGTGGGTTCTGCAGTTCTAGAATTGGTTCAAAGCCATTTTTTATAGGTTTTTGGAGGGACTTGGCGGGGAGCTCACGCTAGTCCCTGCTTTCCAGTCGCCATCTTGACTCCGCCCTTAACTCAGTTTCTAAATAGCATTTGCGCCCTGTTCACATCCAAAGGTAGCATAGGCACTGGATGAGTCTGTATCTCAGCAACCACTGGGTTGGATCCTGAAGATTGTTCCTTGGGGCATCACTGGGCTCTAGCTTCATTCAGCAACATATATGTAGAAGCAAAGGCATTGAGTGATGGGAGTGATCCAAGGCTGAGGCTTGTCAGGGAGTAATCAGTTAAATTATAAAGGGGCTAGGGATTCAAGAGTTGGTTCACTAAGGGGTCAAGATGGGCAAAGAAGCAAGAGTGGCTAGTGCAGAGGAGGTGGCTTGGGAGGTAATTGAGGGACCGTGGGCCATGTAGGTCATATATTGATGAAGAGTAGAGTTTTATAAGACAAGAAAGAGGGAGAGAAGAGAAAAAAGAGAGGTGAAAAGCCAGTAGATTGTGATCAGATAAGGGGATTTCAGAATTCTTGAACCCATGTTCAAGGTGGTACCTTGGTAGGTGATGGCAAGATCAAGAGTATGGTTATCTTTGTGTGTGGCTGAGGTGGAGTGGAGAAGTAGTTCGTGGGAAATAAGTAGGTTAAGGGACTGAATAGACAGGTTATAGTCATCACATTAGCTATTCTAAATCCTTTCTTAACTCCTCAAACCCGTTATATAGCACTTTTATATTACTCCCTCACTCCTCTCGGTGGATGTCTTCACCACATATTTTATTGAGAAAATTGCAGTCAATTACCGTGTTCTCTCTCATCTCACCATCACGCCTCAAAATATCACTAAATCCTCCCCAATTTCTCTCCTTCCTTTCCCAACCTCTAAGAGGTGGATGACCTGTCTCTTTGACATGGCCAGCCCTTCTCTTGTGCTCTTGATACCACCCATGCATGTCTCTACTTTGAGATATCTCCCTCAAACATGCTCTGATTCTGTGTTTCTGTCTCTGGGTCTCTCTCTGGGTGTCTCTGTCTCGTTTTCTGTGTCTCTGTTTCTGCCTCTGTCTCTGCCTCTTTGTCTCCATCTCTGTCTCATTTTCTGTCTTTCTGTTTCTCGGTCTTATTTTAAATTTCTTTTTATCAATTGGCTCTTTCCCTGCTTCCTTCAAAGGTACCCAGTTCTCCCCATCCTTAAAAAAAAAAACAGAAAATAAAAAACTCATTTGTTCCTGTCATCCTCTTAAGCTTGTTTTCACAGCCAAACCCATAAGAATAACTGCCAATACACATTTCCATTTCTTCAGCTCCAGCTCTCCAACTCCCTTCTCAACCCCTTGCAATCTGACTTCCAATCTCTTGAACTCTAGTTTCACATCCACAGCTACCTGCTAGACATCTCTACATGGATGTTCCATAGGCATCTCAAACTCAGTATGTTCTAAGATGAACTCATTATCTTCTCCTTTGAATCCACACCTCCTTCAAACTTCACTATATCTGTTGAAGGTACCTTTCTTCCTTCTCCTCTTCCACCTTCTCTTCTGTCTGTCCAAGTGGAGATCCACGTACATGTTCTATCCAAACGAATATAATTTTTGATCACTTGTGCTTCTGAAGGTATCCTATTATTTATTTATTCTATTTACTTATTCTATCATTTTTCTTGAAAAACTAGAACTAGAACTCTTATCTCATGTAGTTTTCATTTATGATTTCTTGAAATATAGTTCTGAAAAAACAGGCTTTAATAAAACCCGTTTGGCTACAAATAGAGCTATCTGACTATGCCTTTAAACCCATATCTCTCTGGCTCTCACTGATTGGCCAGTAATGGATCCCAGCCCATGCCCCACTTGTTCATTGTTTAGATTTTGATGGCTCAGCAATTGTTTGTCTTCTGACCCCTCCTAGATTGATTCTTTTGTGAAGGCAAACTAGGCCATCTTTGCTTCAATTCTTACCTAGTCTTTAACTAGGCTAAATGGGTGTTGCCTCAGACAGGCTGAGACTTAGGAAGGACCTTAGTTTCGAAAAGCCAAGGTCTCCCACTGCATCCTGGGCCATTTGCCAGTCATCTTGACTTGTGTCTTGCCACTGGACCCCGATACTCTGGAGGAGAGAGTGAGGCTTATACAGTTCTACCTCACTTAAATCCCATTCACTGGCAATTCAAGACATCTTCCTCCTAATGTCATTGTTCCTCTTCAAGAATGAAGGACAAAGAACAACGACATTCCTTCCATAATCTCAGAATCATCCTTGACTCTTCTCCATCACTTCTCAGATTTTATAACTTCTACCTCTACAACATCTCTTGCCTCCATCCTCTTCTCTCCATCCACACAGCAGCCAACATAGTCCAGGCCCTCATCACCTCTTATCTGGACTCTTGAAATAACTTCCAGATTGGCCTTCAAACTTCCAGTCTCACCCCCTCTCCAATCCACAACCGACAAGTCCTAAAAATACAAGTCTGAAACACTCCACTGCTCAAAAATCTTTAGTGGCCCCTTATTACTTCTAGGATAAAATACAAACTCCTTAGTTTGGCATTTAAAGCTCCCCCAATATGGCTCCCATCTACCTTTTCCAAATATTTATTTCCTATTACTCCTCTGTTTGAGTCCATTACTCAGACTACTGAACTTCACAGAAGAATTACATAAATTGGCCAACACTGAAATCAGTAGGCACTTTTTATTTGTTGTGTCTGAGGGATTTAATTGGAGACACCCGAGGGAAGATAGGGACAACAAGGGATGGGTACTGAGGCAATATCTACCCCAAAACTGGGGCAACAACTGAAAATTCTGAAACTAGGACAGTCCACAGTCCTCAACATTGGGGCCAGGACTGATAGCTTGAGCCTACCGACCTCTCTTCTTTCCCCCCATCCAGGAGGAGAATGTTGCAGATGCCCCTGGTAGTTGGGCTTAGACCAGAATGATTCCTTGTCCAGCTCTTTGTACAGAGTAGATGCAGGGGGAAGAATGTCCTTTTTCACCATTGTTTTGGAAAACAAAACAAAACAGGAAAAAAAGAATTTCATTTTGAAAAGAATATGGACACTGAACCTGGTAACTTTAGTTAAGTGACTTGCCCAGGGTCACACAGCTAGTAAGTGTCTGAGGCTGGATTTGAACTCAAGAAGATGAATCTTCCTGACTCTGGGACCAGCACTCTATATCCACTGTGCCACCTAGCTGCCCTAGAGTTTGATCTGGTCAGTCTCATCAATAAATAAACTTTTATTAATTCTTACTATGTGCCAGGAACTGTGGGCTGGGGATTCAAAGGAAGGCAAAAGACATGTCAAAGAGTTCACAATCTAATGAGCCAGAAAGGATTGTCAAATTGGTGAGGCTAGACCTTTCCTATCTCCTGCCTAAAGGTGACAAACCACCTGAAAAGTGGAGCTCTGAAATGGTCAAAGACACTTATGCTGATCCTAAATTGAGGGTCAGTGCCTCAGCTGAAAGATCACTATTCCTATAGCTAGAGAGAATGTAGTAACAACCATCCAAGCCAGTGGCTGAAGGTGGGAAAGGCCAACAGCTGCCCATCAAAGAGCAAGCCGAAGAATCCAGTGGAACCACCACCCATCAGGTAGAGATATTGTGCCCATTGACATCCTAGCCCAGCTAAGCAGTGGAGTAATTTATCTGTTACAGGGGTTATGCCATGAAATGAATGTGAGGACTGTCTAGAAAGGCACAGGACATCAAGATTATAGTTCCAGAGTTGAAAGTTGCCTTTGACATGTGTGCCCAACATTGTACTTCAAGTTCTTGCTCACTCTTGATAGAAAAATGCTTTGTAACTACCTTCCTTGCTTTTTGAGTAAATGTCTTTACTAAAGAACTGAGTCTACTGTCTAATTAGTCTTGGGAAATATGCTGGTTGGGGCTCATTAGCCAGTGTCAGGATGGTAGCAGCCACCCCTTTGGGGACCCAACTTAACAATGACAGTGCAAATTGGACAAATGGGGAGAAGGAGGCAGGGTATTACATGCATACATACACACATAAACACACACACATATGATTTTTCTTAAGTTTTAAGGTTTTCTTTAAATAAAAATATCTTATATTTCCCAGTGGTATAGAAGCACCTTGATAGCAGAATTTTTTTTGTCTCTTTATCTCAAGTACCTAATAGGCTGCCACATACACAGGAAGTGTTCGTTAATATTTAGTGAATTGATTTGAACAACCTAGTCAGGTTTCCTATCACGATCCAGATGTTCTATCCAAAATTATACAGCCTCCAGATCGTTCAGAAAAATATAATCAGTGAAATTGTCCTGGTTCCCATTCTTCTCATGATTTGATTTCCAGATTCAGTGTATCTCAGGCACCTAGAACCAAATGGTGACCTCATCCCTCAACCTAACTTCCTAACATGTTCAGGAAACACATCCAAGACCAGAAACATATGCCCTAAGGACTTTCCTGGACCCCAAACCCCTTGGACAAAGAATAGGTTTACCCAAAGGGAGGTCCAAGTACCTCATGGGAAAACTCCCTCTCCCCTCCTACTCACCTCCATGCTCCCCATGTTAGAAACTCATTTTTTCTGCTGCCATGCCAAGTCTTAATTATATGTCTCCATAGAGAACACCCAAACTCAGACTCTTTAGTCAGAGACATGTTTGATAGCCCCTATCACTGTAGCTCCACAAGACAATATACCCATTCACTGGACATTTGAATAGACTAGTCATTTTCCCCAGAGAAAGGGGAGGAAGTAGGTATGTAGAAATATCCAGAATGGCTGAAAAAATGCATAAGTTCATCTCTTGATGCCAAAGAAATTTTTCAAATTTTTCTATTGATTCTTATCTCACTTGCTTATGAATGGCATACTAAAAGAAGTTTGAGGTCCATATTTTGCATTTACTTTGTATATGTGGATTTACATACATGATGTCTCTTCTGACAGAATGTAAGTTTCTTGAGGGCAGAAGCTTTTTCATTTTTGTCTTTGAATGCCCCAGAGCATTAAGCAATCCCCAGAGCATTAAGCACACCGTAGGTGCTTAATAAAAGCTTGTTGCTTGATTAATTGGGGTCTGCTCATTCTACGATGGTATATTTATTAAAAACTTTAGCTTCCCTTTGACTACCTCAAAATAAAACTACACATACCCCACCCTCCACAAGCCACTGCAAACCGGTTTGTACCTCCAGACAGAGCCAATTTCCAGAGTCTTGGCTGTGTATGAAGCTTCATTTCCTAGATCTGAAGCCAGATTGGAAATCAAGGTTGGCAATGCAGTTAAGGCACATGTGTTTTTGTATCCTGGTATGTGAATGAATGCTCCCTGGTGGTTCAAAAACTACTAATAAACTGCAGTTAGATGAGAACTGGGTGTGGCTGTATTTATATTGCTTGAGAGCCACAACCAGATCAGTTCAACTATCAATCAGCATTTCTCATTGATTATGTTTACTGATTTGCCTACAATTCCAACACTGAAGGATCTTAAGCAGAGGTTGGGCGATCACTTGTAAAGGTAATTCATTTTTCATGTAAAGGGTTAACCCAAATGATCTCCAAGTTTTCTTCCAGGGGGATTGCATAATTCTATGATTTTTATAGAGTGAAATGTTGAATTATTTTAATAAGGACCAGGACAAAGAACCTTTATCATGGTCCAGCATCTAGGCGTTAGGTCTAGATTTAATCATGACATACTCAATTTTATACCTTTCTTTTAGTGGTTTTGGAAAACACAAGGAAAGGCTTTGCATTCGTTTGATAAATAATAACTACTTTCAGCTTAAATAAGCTCTTTAGTCATGCTGCTTTAATTAAGAAATCTGATTTGGTTCAACCATTAAAACACATACAAGTTGAAGCCAAATTTAAAGAAGTTCATACATTGCCCCATTTCCCATTAGCTTTCCAATCTGATACTGTACACAATGCTTTTGGAATGAGTGGCTTATTCTCGTTTCTGCCTTTTAAATTGGCAATTGCCTAACAGAAGGTGTCAGAACATGCTATGAGTTTCCTGCCTGTGGGTTTTTGGTTTGTTTGTTTTGTTTTTTTAACTTGGAGCTTTAACACTTTTTGTGTTCTATTAAAGTACAGTGTCTGAAAGCAAGGGGACTTTCATACCAAGAAACAAATTATTATCAGGCCACTTGAGGCCAAGCAACAGCATATATATTTCTTTCTCTTTTTCCTTTACTCACACAAATGAAAAGTCACTAAGATCTGAGTTCCCATTAATGTCTTACCAAGTTTGAATTCTGCAAACTAGAACAAAGAACCTAGAACAACCTATCTGTTTTATCTAGACTGGGATGGTTCTTCCCTAAAGGGGCAATGAGACTGCCCATAGGATTTAATTAGTCTATAGGAGTAGGGCCTGAATCATTGGCATAGTGTCCTACTTGCCTGGGGCATAAAAACCCTGCCTGTAGGGAGCTGGCATTTTTCAGGTTTGTTGAAAAATTCGTTGCCTTGCTCAGTATTTTTTTTCTGATGCAGAGAAGAGGAGCCGGTGTCTCAAACACTTGAATAAATGTTGTATTTGTATTGACCTGTCATATACTGAGTAAACATCTTTTAGTTTTTTTTTATAGTTTTTATGACCCATGAGTATCTCATTGCATTCTAGTTCTGATCCTGTAACAGTGGAATGGCTTGACAGTTGTGATTGAGATTTTAACAAAAGGGTAAACTGAGGAAGATCTCCAAGTAAGATAACATATTGGGGGTGGGGGGAGTGTGCTACCTTGTCAATAAATGGGTCTGTGGTTTGATTCTATTAATGCTAAGAACCTGGAGCAAGACAACAGTTCCCCTTACATAGATTTTGAGGAGTACAGCACAAAGAACAGAGCAGGGCAGATGACATCATGGAACTAAGGACACCATGACTGATTACAGAGCTGATTACTGAGGACGACATGACTGATTGAAAGTTTGGTAATGGGGCTAGCAATGTCCACCCCGCCCCCCACCTTTATTTTCTCATGAGACTAAAAGTTGTTCATTGTCTGAGTGCAGGTGTGAGATAGTGTCCCAGACTTTTGGACAGAACCAGACATTCTTAAAGGATAGCTTGGTGGCATAAAGATATCAGGCATGGCTCCCTTTCTGTTCATGCACATTTCGCAAGGTTAGCAAAATTCCCTGAGGCAAGAATAGATGGATTTTTAACCTTAACTCATTACAGGCCAGCTGAATTCTGAACTAAGTTCAGAGACAAAGAGCCATGACTTAAGCAGTTGCAGGGCAAAATCAATTGCTTGTAAATAGGAAATAATACAAGATCAATTTTAATTTTCTCATGACTTAGTGCTGGCCCAGAACATTCTTTGATGCAGCAAATCCATTAATGGGTATATTGGTTAAAGACAGAAATAAGTTCCCCATATCTATCAAAATATTCACAGCAGCATTTAATAGCAGTGTTCCCCAAACCACCAGAGCTGTTTATGGCCCAGTCCTTCCAGTACCTCTCCCTTGAGGAGAGAAATCATTGTGGAAAAGTAACCCCTACCTTCCTTGTCATCACTACTAAAAACTGCTGACCGACTGCCACCAACAGGCCGAGGAATATAAGAACCCCAAGAGTGGCAGCACTACCCAGACTTCCAATCCTACTCCTGGGCCGTCCCTCACAGCATCATTTAAGGAAGCAACTCTGGCAGAAAAGAATCTGGACAATCTCCATCAACTGTCAGCCAGCCACCATTCACAGGGCAGGCTGGCCAGCCTAGTGGAAACTATAGGAGAAAGACACCCTGGGGGAGAGACAGAAGACAGCATGTGCCAGGCAAATTGAAATGCTGCCACCGTCTTGACAACAAGCTCACCTCAGACCCTGAGCCTAGGACCCTGAACCCAAGAGCCTTTGGGATAGCAGTGCACTAGCCCAGCGGTCATCCTGGAAAATAACCTTTATTGAGATGCATCTGGCAATTGCTCCTACAGGTACTACAACCTCCACTGAGAACCAGAAAAAAAAAGCCTTGTCACCAAAGTCTTTGAAATCGTCAAATGTTCAACATCAGAACCTTGTGAATTTATCAGTGGAAATGGCAGAGGCAGCTTTGCTGCTGCCCCTTAAGGACCATGGGACTTTTCCATCTGACTTCCACGTGTGTTGTTCCTCCCATTAGAATGTGAGCTAATTGAGAGCAGGGACTGTCTTTTTCATTTATATCCTCAGGGCTTAGTATACTGCTTTACTCATTCATTCAAATAACCAGAAACAAAGTGGGTAACCATTGGCTGGGAACAGATGAATAAACTATGGCATATTAATCTCATGAAGTATTACTGTGTTCTAAGTAATGATGAATATGAGAAATTCAGAGAAGCATGACAAGATACGTATGAATAGACAGTGAAGCAAATAGAATGAGAATAATAGATACATTGTTGCAATAATGAAAATGACAAGATCACTACAAGGAAACTGTCAGTCATGATAATAACCAATCTTGATCTTGGGGAATGACAGATAATGCAACTTACCTCCCTCTTCTTGGAAAAGTGGCAGGCCCTGCAAGACCATAATGTCACGTACCCGGTCAGGTTGTTTTGCTGAGATGCTTTTCTTTGTTTAAGGGAGGGTTCTGTTATTTACTGTACATTGGATGAGACATTCAGTTGCTCTCTCTCTGAACCTCAGTTTCTTCATCTGTAAAATGAAGGGCTTGGGCTACATGATATTTAAATTTTCTTCCAACTCTTAATCTGCCTCTCCCTCACCTTTTCTTTCCCTCATTAAAAAAAATCATCATTCAAATTGTAGTAATAACAATTATAGTTGTATTTGAATAGTTCTTTACATGTATTGTCTCACTTGATCCACACAACTCCATAAGGAAGCTTGTTGTCCAGTCAGTTGGTCGTGTCTGACTCTCTATGACCCCATTTTGGGGTTTTCTTGGCAAAGAGACTGGAGTGGTTTGCCATGTCCTTCGCCAGCTCATTTTACAGATGAGGAAACTGAGCCAAACAGGTTAATTGACTTGCCCAGGGTCACACAGCTAATAAGTGTCTGAGGCCAGATTTGAACTCAGCTCCTCCTGACTCCAGGCCCAATGCTCTGTCCACTGAGCCACCTAGCTGCTGCCTCTAAAAGGTAGATATTACAATCGTTATTCACATTACTATTTTACAGATGGGGAAACTGCGGCTCACAGAGGCAAAATTATTTCCCCCTGTTCCTAAAGCTAGTAAGTATAAGAGGATTTAAACCTGCTTCCAGGTTGAGTATTCTATCCTCTGTAAGATGTTGTCACATTACTTCTATCTGATTTATTTGTGCCCTAACTTCTTTACTGATGGGTTTACTGATTTTACCTAATCATCAGAATTAGTGTTCGGGCCCCAGGGGCTGAGGCATTTATCACTTTCTCTGTCCTCAAAGGAGCTCCTCTGCTTTGGATCCATTCACATAGTCAGACTACATTCAGTCCTAGAGAAGATTGGCTTCTAGTGAGAGGTTAGTGTCTTTTTTCTCACACTCTTCAATCCATTCTAACACCTTGGGGAAGATTTACTTAAAGCTTGGGTTTCAGCTCATTTCACTTCAAAGGGGGCAGTAGAAAAGTGTTTAATGGAAAATGTCAATCGGGTATGAGATAAGTATTTATTTCCTATACCCCCCCCCCAAAAAAAAAAAAGTGCTGAACACAAAAGGCTTTCACTAGCCTGCATTCACAGAAAGACTTAGGAGTGGATCTGGTCACTAGACTTACTGTTCCGCTCTGCATACATTGATAGGGAGCTCTTAAACATGTTAAACAAGCAGCAGTAGCAAGTACTGTCAACTCTGCCAGAGGATGAAGACTTAAAAACGAATGGACATAAAGCATTTTCCAGGAAAGCCGAGTCAACATTTTATATGTCACTTTGGCTCTGAACTGCTCCCTCAAAGTCTTCCCAGGGATTGGGTTTGTCCTCCAGCTGGCGGTCATCTCCAAGAGTGCTGGAATATTTCCATGTTAAAACACATCCCTTTATCTAAGTGAGGACTGGATTCTACATTCTCAAAGCCAAGTGTTACTGAAAGTCACCCAGGGTTTGTTTTCAAGTTCCATTTATCTCTTTGATTAATAAAATGAACCTCTGGACACATGCATGGAGCCAACATGAAATCGTGATCAAATGAACAGAACAATGAATGATGGGAGGCTTCACTGCATTGTGGTGAAACAATTTCCTATAGATTTTACTCAGAGAAGGAAAATAAATCACATGTTATTTTCCAGAAGAATAAGGTTTTCCCATGGCTGGGGTGAAGGGAACCCAACTCTGGACTGACAAGAACATTGGGTTCAAGCCCTGGCTCTGCCACTAAGTAGCTCTGTAACCTTGAACAAGTTTCTTTTCATGGGCCTCCGTATGGGCCTCATCTGTAAAATAGGAGAATTAGGCTTATAAGGTTCCACTCCAGACCTAGCATTCTATGGTTCTAGCTGTTCTAATATGATTGAGTTGAAGAATATGGGACATGGAGCGTGAACTGGAAGATATTTCTACAGGAAGCTCAAGAGAAGAAGGAAAAGGAAATCCCACCCACTCCAGAGTCTACCTTCAACCTTCCTGCCAACGCCCTCTTCCCCTTTTCTGCCTTTGGCTGAACCCTCACTCCCTATCCTCACCCCTGTTCGAAGGAACCCAGAATCCCTGCTTCACTCATACCCTTAGGTCCACCTCCCTACAACCTCTTCCCGATGTTGGTTAGCTCCCTGGGGTGGGTCAGGAGAGGAGGAGAGCAATGCCCTAAAGTACATGCTAATGACTCCCCAGCCTTTTCATTTGCTGCGTAAACTCTCTTTATACATTCCTTGTCTTCCTCAGTTAGAGAGTTCCTTGTTTGTTTCCCCAGCTTTAACACATAGTAAGTCTTTAAGAAATGCTATTTCATTCATTCATTCAAGTTTGAAGGAGAGGCAGCATTTTTCTTGAGAAGAGGTAATGAGTTCCATTTTGGACATGTTTGAGACATTACAGCTGGTGATGTCTAGCAGTGAGTTGGAGATGCAGTACTGGAGCTAGAAAGATGAAGGTTGAATATATAGGTTTGGGAGTTATCAGCATAGAAATGAACATTGAATCCATGGATGCATTAATATACTACTCTTTTATCTACCCATTCCCCCCAAAAATGTGAAGAAAGGCAAACTATCAGTACCTGACATCAAATTATACTATAAAGTGGTAATCATCAAAACCATCTGGTACTGGCTAAGAAATAAAGTGGTGGATCAGTGGAATAGATTAGGTATGAAGCACATAGTGGTAAATGACCATACTAATCTAGTATTTGATAAATGCAAAGATCCAAGCTTTTGAGAAAAGAATTCACTACTTGACAAAAAAAAAATTTCTGGGAAAACTGGGAAGCAGTTTGCCAGAAAATAAGTACAGACTAACATGTCACACTATACCAAGATAAGGTCAAAAGGGATACATGATTTAGAAATATAGGATGATATCATAAGCAAGTTAGTGGAGCATGGAATAGTTTAGCTGTCAGATCTATGGATAAGGGAAGAATTTATGGCCAAAAAAGAGATAGAGAGTTTTATGAGATATAAAATGGATCATTTTGATTACCTTAAATTCAAAAGGTTTTTGTACAAACACAACTAATGCAGCCAAGATGAGAAGGAAAGCAAGAAACTGGGGGGTGGGATGGGAAATGTGCAGCAAGTTTCTCTGATAAAGGCTTTATTTCTCAAATATATAGAGAAATGAGTCAAATTTATAAGAATGTGGGTCATTCCTCAGTTAATAAGTGGTCTAAGGATAGGAACAGGCTGTTTTTGGAAAAAGAAATCAGAGCCATCTATAGTCATATGAAAAAGTGCTCTAAATCACCATTGATTAGAGAAATACAAATTAAAACAACTCTGAGGTACCACCTCAAATCTATCAGATTGGCTACTATGACAGAAAAATAAAATGGCAAATGTTGGCAGGGATGTGGAAAAAATGGGACGCTAATGCACTCTTGGTGGAATTGTGAACTGATCCAACCATTTTGGAGAGTAATTTGGAATTATGCCCAAAGGGCCATAAGCTATGCATGCTCTTTGATCCACCAATACCACTACTAGGTCTGTCGCCAAAGAGATCAAAGAAAAAGGAAAAGGTCCTATATGTACGAAAATATTTATAGCAGCTCTTTTTGCAGTGGCAAAGAATAGAAAATTGAAGGGATGTCCATTAATTGAGGAACGGTTGAACAAGTTATATGATTGTGAAGGAATACTACTGTTATTAAAAATGACAAGCAGGAGGGGCGGAGCCAAGATGGCAGCTGGGAAGCAGTGCCTGGCGTGAGCTCCCCACCAAGTCCCTCCAAAAACCTATAAAACAATGGCTCTGAACCAATTCTAGAGCTGCAGAACCCAC
>JAQQSZ010007425.1:0-13310 GCA_028646595.1 Phalanger gymnotis | reverse complement strand
TTCTCTCTTTTGTATTTGTTGTTGGGTTGTGGTTTTTTTTTGGTTCTGTTTCGCCTTTTTCATGAGTCATGAGAAAATGTATAAATTAATTCAATGCCTAGTTATACCTGGAAGTTATATGGGACGCCATGCCTTCCTGGGGAGGGGGGGGGAGGGAGGGAAGAAAATCTGGAACCCAAAATTATGTAGAACTGTTTGTTGCAATCTAAAAATAAAAAAAAAATTTAAAAAAACGGTTGGGAAAGGCTTCCTGCAGGAGGTAGGTTTTTAGTTGGGACTTAAAAGAAGCCAGGAAAGCCAAGGGTAGAGATTAGGGGAGAGAGCATTCTAGGCATGGGGGACAGCCAGGGAAAATGCCTGGAGCAGAGAAATGGAGAGTCTTGTTCAAGGAACATCCAGAAGGCCAGTGTCTAATGATGAACAGGCAGGCTTCAGAAAAACCTGGAAAGACTTAAATGAACTGATGCTGAGTGAAGTGAGCAAAACCAAGAGAACATTGTACACAGTAACAGCCACAGTGTATGATGACTGATTTTGATAGACTTAGCCCTTCTCATCAATGCAAGAACCTAAAACAATTTCAAAGAACTCATGATGGAAAATTCCATCCACATGCAGAGAAAGAACTATATAGAGTCTGAATGCAAAGTGAAGCAAACTATTTTCTTTTTTTGTTTTGTTTTTTCTTTGTCATGGTGTCTGTCATTCATCGTAATTCTTCTATACAACATGACTAATATGAAAATATGTTTACTAGGAATTGCAGGCCATCTTGGGGGAGGGATGGGGGGAGAATTTAAAACTTATGGAAGTGAATATTGAAAACTAAAAATAAATAAATAAACAAAAAAGACTTACTATTAAAGGAGAAGAGAAGGAGAAGCCTTTCAAAACTATGCATAAGGGAAGAGTATTTAACCAAACAATGGTAAGAGAGGATCATGGAATTTTTTTTGTTATAGAATGGTCAATTTTTGTTATAGTGAAAAGATTTTGCATAAATAAAATCAGTGCATTTAGGATTAGGAGGAAGACCGTTAACTGGAGAAAATCTTTGCAGTAAATTTCTCTGATGAAGATCTCATGTTTTAGCTATATAAGGAACTCATTGAAATTTATAAGAATGAGAGTTCTTATAGTTAAAAGTAGATAAGAGGTCAAAGAATATGAATAGGCTGTTTTCAAAAAAGAAATGAAATCTGTCAAGAAATGCATGAAGAAATGCTCCCGAACACTAAAACTAAGAAATATGTAATACCTATCAGCCTGAGAGATATGACAAAAAAGGAAAATGACAAGTATTAGGGGGACTATGAAAGGTCAGGAATATGATTATACTCTATGTAGAATTGTGAATTTATACAGCCATTTAAAACATTTAATATCTCATTTTCCCCAACTACATGTAAAAACAATCTTAACATTTTTTCTCAAATTTTGAGCTCCAAATCCTTCCCTCTCCCTGCCCCCACACTGAGAAGATAAGCAATTTGACATAGGTTATATATATATAGTTAGACAAAACACATTTCCATGCAAGTCATGCTTATACAGCCATTTTTGAAGCATTTTGAACTATACCCCAAAAGTCACTAAATTGTGCATACCCTAGAGATGTCACTACTGCTACTAGGCACATACTCCAAAGATGTAAAAGAGGAAAAAAACTCATATGTACAAAAATATTCATAGTAGTCTTTTATTGTAGCAGAGAACCAGCTAACCAAGAGGGTACCTATTAGCTGAAAAAGTCTGGACAAATTATGATATATCTATAAGGTGGAATGTTATTGTGTTGTGTATATACATATATATATATATATATGTACGTGTGTGTGTGTGTATTTTTCATTCAGGTGCATGACATAATCTGGACAAAAAGATGTTTAAATACATAGATAATCTTGACTTTATCTAGCAGATAAAGAACAGAATGGCCAGGGGCTTTAAGATTATGCATACATGGGTTAAGTAAAGGAACTGAGGGTGTTTGTCTTGGAGAACAGATTTGGGTGGGTGAGGGGAATGATAGCGTTTTTTTTTTTTTTTAAGTACCTGAAGGACTTATAGAGGAAACAAATTAATTTGTACTGGTTGGCCACAGAGGATAGAACTAGGAGATGGAAGTTGTAGATAGAGAGGTTTCAAATCAGTTTTGAACTTCCTAACTATTAGAGCTACCCCCAAATGGAAAGGAATTCCTCAGAATGTACTAGGTTTGCTAAGATAGAGGTCTTAAATGGAAAGATCAATGGTTCTTTGTTGGGAGATGTTTACAGAAGTGATATTTTTTTCTCCTTTACTAGTTAGGTTGGATCTCTGAATTGTAAGATTCTTTGCGTCCATGATTTTAATAATGGGGAGAAATGCAGAGACTGGCAATTATGCTGAGAAGAATAAATACAATTAGGAGGAGTGAGAGAGATGGAGGCTTGGCAGAACAAGAGATAGTGGTCAGAGAGGTAAATGCCAGAGGTCAAGATCGCAGAGAGGTAAACCATTTAAACTGATAGCAAAATCTAAGTCATGAAAATCGAGGGCATGAGTCTAGGAGGTTAATAAACTGTGAATTCACATCAATGGGAAGACTAGGGTTGAGGGTAGGATTCAGTATGCAAAGAAAGATGGCTATCTAGGTAGTAAACTCCCCAAGACAAGAGGAAAAGTGACCTGGAGGGCGGTAGATAACTGTAGCATGAACCTGGACAAGGTTATCTAGAGAGAGGAAATGAACCTTAAATGAAGGGAGTTGACTTATATCAGCAGAGAAATTGGCTCAAAGGGTTGCTCTTCAGCCTTCCCTCTTCTATGGCTTTCTGAGGTATTACAAGCCTTCCTGCCTAGCTGTCTCTGGCAGAATCCTACCTATCTACTGTCACCAAAGTTTGGAATGAGAATCTTTATGAATCACCTCTGCCCCCACTCAGCTCCCACCAGAGAAATAGAGCCACAAAAAAGCCATATTTGTTGAAGTGGTTTTTTATTTGTTTACTAGGAAGGATCCCTTTGATTCAAAACTAATGTCTCTTGAAAAGAGTCATCTCCACTTACCTTCTAATCTGGTAGATCTTTGAATCAGAAGGTAAGACATTGCTGCCAGTCCTCTAGAGAAAGTAGACCTCCATCCTAATAAGAAACATGAGTAGATGCTTGATCTTACAATTAGCACAGCAGTTAGTGTCACTTAGGGATCGTCTCCTGAAGATTCCTGTTGGACAGGGGAATAAATTCTCTCTGGTCCCCTCTCTATCCTATTGGACATGAGACTAGAGAACTTTTTTCTTCTTTTTTCTTTTTTTAGTCAATGGAGTTATCTGTTCTTGGATTGACTGTCCTTCTCTTGGGACTGCACAGACCAACTCAAGAATCAATTGGCAAACCTTTATGTCTTCTTTTCAGGAAGGCAGTTCTACAAAACCAATCAACACATCAACCAGTCCTGACAGTAGATACAATATTCCACTTCCATAATCCCCATCTCTGCAAAGAAGGAAGGGAGGCACTTTAAAAAATAAACAAACAAAAAAAGCAAAAACAAAAAAAAAACATTTCTTTTCCAAAGCTAAATTTGGTCATAATAATTACAGAGCATTAAACTTCAGTGTTTTATTATTGTAACAGTCATTATTGCTGTTTAAATTTGCATTGTTGAAATTGTGTATACACTAGAATGTCAGGGGTTTTTTTTATCCTCATAGCTTTAGGGCTGGAAGAGAACTTAGAGGTCATTTAGTCTAATTCTTTCATTTTACCAATGAAGAAACTGAGGCCCAGAGAAGTTAAATGGCTTATCCATGGTCATGAAGTAAGTGGCAAATATGGGATTTGAAATGAAATCTTTCGACTCCAAATTCAGGCTCTTTCCACAGCATTGTGTGGCTTATTTATCTTGACTTGATTTTTGCTAGTTCTAAATGTTTATACTATTATTATGACTATCTTTGTCCTGTTAGTGACTGTCAAATCCCATGTGTTGGCCCCTCTCACATCTCCTACTGTAACCTTGAGATAATATGTTAATGAGAACATGTTAAGAAAACAAAGTTACCAAGGTTACTCCTTGGTAACTATTTCCTTAGAAAATCATTTTGTTTTTGCCCCAAACATACTTTCGTTTCAACAGATATCCAAGCAAACCCCTTTACAAAGAACGTTCCCTGAGAAAACATTGTCGACTATTTATAGAAAGGAGGGACTTGTCCTTTGACTTTGGCAATATGGTACTGATGTGTTTTGGCCAGAGGTTTTTTTGTCTTTCTTTCTTAAAATATCAAGGTTATTTCTCAAACTGCTGAGGCCCATCCTCTGATTTGACTGAGAAGCTACCTAGCTACTGCCTCTCACCTGCTGGTTTTTGCTGTTTTAACCCCTTAGCAACCATATAAAATGATAGTGGGAAGCAGGCAGGTAATAATACATAGATCTCTTCTGGCAGAGAGTGTAAGTAGATAGAAGTCCTACAGAAAATATTAAATGATAACATTTTTCCTGACAATGCTAGAATTTCAAGAGTGTTAAAAGATGGAAAGTGCATGAGAAGATATCTAGGTAAAGGTAGTTCACTAAAGAGAGAACTGAAGACTCCAAAGGATACGATGGAAATGGAGAAGTGAAGAAGAGGGATCGTGAAGAAGCTGTCAAGTTGTCAAAGCAAAGGGCTCTACACCTTAATAGCTGATGAAATTGAATGACAGATTAGGGAAACAAGAGGTAGGAATTTGCTGGTTAGAGGACAAAGGAAGTACCCATTCATTGGAATCTATAGTTAATAAGAGTGAGCAATTATTAGATTGCAGATTTAGAGCTAGAAGGGACCTTAGAGGTCATGTGATCCAACCCCTTCATTTTACAGATAAAGAACCTAAGTCCCAGAAAGGTTCAGTGACTTGCTTAAGGTTACGTGGGCAGTAAGCAACTGAAGCCTGGATTTAAAAGGATGTCCTCTAATTTCAAATACAGCATTCTGTGCACTACACCTCTTTGTAAGGGATATTTGGATAGAGGTGGAGGCCAGCAAAGTTATATGGTCACTCATCCATACAGCAAGTGGCATGGGCTGCCTTGTTACTCTTTGACTCATCTCTATTACAATTATGTGACCCAACCTAGAGTGGTTTGGTAGAGGGGTTAAGGATCCCTTTAATCCAAGAAAGGTTAACAATGGTAATGACTTTTCATTTGCCCTGGGGGAATTGGAGGTAGTGTTCTTCCTGGGACCATTCCACTTGCGAAAAGCTTTAATTATTATAAGTGGTGAAGGAGGCTGGATGGGTACTGTTTCTATTGTGTCTATCTGAGTGGCTCTCTCTTTATTAACTGGCAAAGAGGATGGAAAGTTTGATGTCAATAATGCCTGGGAAGGGCCTGTCATGAAGAAAACTGATGAGCTGAATAGAGGACTTGATTTCCTCTAACTGATTTTTCCCACCCTCTCCCTAGCTGGAGAAGGAAATGGCAAACCACTCCAATATCTTTGCCAAGAAAACCCCAAATGGCGTCATGACAAGTCAGGCGTGACTGAAATGACTGAACAATACCCTTTTACTGCCCTTTTCCCTCCCCCCACCAAAACCATTGATCTTCATGCTCCATTTCTTGGTTACTTACTTGGGTCTGATTTTTTTCTTGGGTCCAAACTTTTTTTTTCCAGCACATGTTTTTCTAAGATGATAAAACACACACTCACAGAAACCCCCCAAAAATATACAACACTCTACCGGCAAGGGACCCGAGTCCATACTTTAACAGATGTTGAAGTGTTAGCACAACTGCACGACCACCCGCCGTCCAGGACATTCTTGGAGGTTTGCCAATTTGCACAAACACAAGCTCCATCATGTGTACTCAGCCTGATGTTTTCCATCTTTTGGGTTCCCCCTCACCTCTCATGCCCCAAGCCCAGCCAAAAGGCTCATGTCAAAGCTTAGGCTTTGGTGGGATTTCTGCATTATTTATTTATTGAAAAATTGCTTATATTTCTAAAGAAAATTTTGGGATGAAGTTCTGGCTTTCTAATGGATGGACTTGGCCTGATTTCCCCTGAAGCTGCCTTGCTCCTCCCAGTGTTCTCCTCTTTCACTATTTTCCAATGTACAGTTTCCCTGGAAGTCATTAGCAGGATCTTCCTGGTCCTTACCAACTCTTTCCATATGTATCTGAGGCATTTCATTTCTCTCCTCCTCTGAAGTCCATTGCTTGGTAGGTCATACACTCAAATGTTTAGTACCTTGATGAGTAATCATTGCACGATGTACTTCGGCTGTTTATTCAGCTGTTGGTGTTCTCATAGGACATTTTGGAGCTGAATTTGAAGCACTGAGGAGGTTACATAAGGGTAAAAATATTCTTTCCAGACACAGAAGTCTTAGAGCCTTAGAAGCCTAACTTGGAAGGGGCCTTAGCATCATTAAACACAATGTTAGGACTGGAAGGGGCATTAGATGATAGAATGCCAAAGATAAGAATAACTCACATTGGTGTAACTTTTTAAGGCTTACAAAGCATTTTACTTACTCTAAGTGTGAAGTTGTCATTGTAAGCATTGTTGTCCCTTGTAACAGTTGATTGAACTGATGTTTAGGGAAGTTGTGACTTTCCCAATGTCACATCGTTTCTAAATATCTGAAGTAGGTTTAAATTCATATTATTTTCAATTTATCCTGGATAGAGCTTATTTTACATATCTGTTTGAATGTTGTCTTGGTCATCAGACAAACTAGGAGCTCCTTGAGAACTGGGGATGTCTTCTGCCTCTCTTTATATTTACAAAGCTTAATATGGTGCCTGGCATACAGTAGGTGCTTAACAAATTTCTATTGACTTACTGAGATTTTGGGACTCAGATTCTATTTCTCTAGCTACTATGCAATACTACCTCCTCAGAGAGGAGGATCATAGAGGTTGAGGCAGAAGGAACCTTGGAAATTACTTAATTCAACCTCAAATCTACAATCTTCAAATCTATAAAAGTTTGCAAAGGAAAACTCAGACCCAGGGAAATGAAATCACATGCGAGGGCTGGGGGAAATATTTACTAAATGCTTATTATGTACTGGGCACTATATGGGTATGTTGACCATGCTAATTGTTCTTCTTGTTCTTCACTCTCAAAGAGGACCATGACATTGGGAAGATGATGTCATGACTTGGAAGTGAATTGGGTTTAAATGGGGGAGGGCTGTGCAAAGTCACCAGCCTCACTTTCTACTCTGGAGCCATCTGAGTTTGGTGCCAAGATATATAAAAGTGAGACATATCTTGCCCTCAGGGAGCTTACATTCCTAGAAGTGAGACACAACACATGGATGGCAGTATGTGGAGAGGCACCAGGGAGGTGATTTGATCTACAAGGGAGTCAGCTTATATGACCATTCTAGGGGCAGTAGTGGTATGTTAGTATTGATGTGTTTCCTGAACCCAGAAGAAGGTATGGGAAGGGATGGAGGTAGGCATGGTAGTGTTTGTGCACAGATGGAGGGCTGATGGCAAGATAGCTGTAGTGTATGGCTGGATGGAAAGTAAAGCTTGGTCTGGTCCAACTGTTTGGGTAAATATAGTAGGCTAATTGACTTTATGTTCATTCACTCACAATAAAGGTAGTGTAACCTATAATGGAGGCCCCTAAATTAAGTGGATTAACTTCACCAGGGGCAGAGTTAGCAGTTCTGATGGGCTGATTGTAGCTATGGTTCCAGGTGGAGAAAATTTGGATCATTGGAAGGACAGATGGTAAAGTGGCTGGGTTAGAGGGCTGAATGGGATGTGAAATGATTTGCAAGAAGTCACACAGGTAATGAGTAGCAGATTCAGGATTTGAACCCTACTACTTTAAATCTAGTGTTCATTCCAATTAACAAAATGAGGAGAAAGTAGCATGGAGTTGGAGATAAGACACACTAAGCATTCAAAGAACTGGAATTGTTCTCAAACAATTGTTCTCAAACAAATGTTCTCAAACAATCTCTCGACTGGCAATTGACACTGTTGGTCACCGTTCTACCCAGATATTCTCTCCTCTCTAGATTTTCATGATTATGACCTCTCTTGGTTTTCTTTCTTCTAGGCTTCAGTATCCTACTTGTCAGACAGGTCCTTGTCAGCATCCTTTGCTAGATCTTCATTCATGTCACACTAACTCTGGCTGTCCCCCAAGATTCTATCCTGGAGCACCTTCTCTTTTCTCTCAACATTTTTTGACTTAATGATTTCATCAGCTCTCATGGGTTCCATGATCATCTCTGTGGTGATCCAAAATCTATACACACAGCTCTGTTCTCTCTTTTGAGTGACAGTCATCCCCTGCCAAATGTCTATTAGAAAATTTGGATGTGCCATAGATTTCTCGAACTCCACATGTCCAAAAGTCATTATCAGCACCCACCGCCAACCTGAAGCCCAGTCCTTCCAAACTTCCTTTTTTTGTTTTAAGCCTTACCATCCTTCTACTCATTGAGGGTCAGGGCTTCCATGTCACCATCACTACTCACTCATCCTATATATCTAATGAATTACCAAATGGTGTCATATTGACCTTCATCGCATCTCTTATGCATGCCTCTTTCTGCCCAATCACACAGACACTACCCTAGTTCAGACTCTCTTTGCCTCTCACCAGGAGTACTGAAATAGCCTTCTAATAGGCCACTTGCCTCAAGTCTCTCCTTAAATGAATACATCTTCCATATAGCTACCAAGGTGATTTTTCTTAAATTTTTAAGTCTAACCATGTCACTACACCAATACTATCACCACCCACATTAGCATAGTAATGTCCGGTGATTCCCTTTATCCCTAGACTGGAACATAAAGTCCTTTGTTTGGCTTTCAAATCTCACAACCTGACCCTCTTCCTACCTTCTTAGTTTTTTATACTTTACTCTCTTCCCAGAATTCTTTTATTAAATATTTTATTTTTCCACTTACATGTTAAAAAAAACAATTTTTAAGCCTTGTTTTTTATTTTGAGCTCCAAATTCTCTTTCTATTCCTCCTCTCCCTGACAACAAACAATTTGATATAGCTTATACATTTGCAATCACGCAAAACCTATTTCCATATTAGTCGTGTTGTGAAAGAAAATATAGGCCCCCCAAAAAAAATTCAGGAAAAACATAGTGAAAAGTAGTATTCTTTGATCTTTAGTCAAACTCCATCAATTCTTTCTCTTTAGGTAGATAGCATTTTTCATGAAGGTCTTTTGGAATAGTCTTGTATCATTGTATTGATGAGAATAGCTAACTTATTCACAAATGATCATCATACATGATTGTGATTACTGGGTACAGTGTTTCCTGTTTCTTTTGCTTCACTTTGCATCATTTTATGTAAGTCTTTCTAGCTTTTTCTGAAAGCATCCTACTTGTATTCTTTTAAAACACAATAGTATTCCCTTCCAATCATATACCACTTGTTCAGCCATTCCCCAATTAATGGGCACCCTATCAATGTCTAATTCTTTGATACTACACACACACACACACACACACAGAGCTGCTATAAATATTTTTCTAATATATGTCCTTTTCTCTTGGTCTCTTTGGAGTATAAACATAGCAGTGGTGTTGCTGGGTCAAAGAGTATGAACAGATTTGTAGCCCTTTGGGTATAGCTTCTAAACTGATCTCAAGAATGGGTGGATAATTTTCACAACTGTGCCAACAATGCATTATTTTCACACATCTCTTCTAGCATTTATTATTTTCCTTTTCTTTCAAATTTGCCAACCTGATAGGTGTGAGGTGGTACATCAGAGTTGTTTTAATTTGCATTTCTCTAATCAATAGTGATTTAGAGCATATTTTCATATGACCAAAGATAGTTTTGATTTCTTTGTCTGAAAACTAATTATATCCTTTGATGATTTATCAATTGGGGAATGGATTGCATTCTTATAAATTTGATTCAGTTCTCTATGTATTTGGGAAATGAGGCCTTATCAGGGACATAAATTCCACACCCCTCAGCTTTCAGCTTTTCTTCTAATCTTCTAATCTAATCTTGCATTGGTTTATTTTGTGCAAAAATGTTTAAATTTATTATAGTCAAAATTATCCATTTTATATCTTGTAGTGCTCTCTATTTCTTGTTAGATCATAAATTCTTCCCTGATCTATAAATCTGACAGGTAAACTATTCCATCCTCCCTAATTTGCTTATGTCTCACCCTTCATGTACAAATCATGTACCATTTTGACTTTATCTTGATATAAAGTTTGAGTTGTTATATATCTAGCTTTTGCTAAAGTCTTTTCAAGTTTTCCTAGCAGTTTTTGTAAAACAGTGAGGTTTTGTCCCCAAATCTTGACTCTATTCTAGGCATTTATGAAACACTAGAAGACTATGATCATTTGCTGATGTGTATTGGATACCTATCCTATTCCACTGATCCATCATTCTATTCCTTAGCAGTAACAGATTGTTTTGATGATTATCACTTTATAATACAGTTTGATATGTGGCACAGCAGTCACTTTCTTTCACATTTTTTTCTTACTAATTCTATTGATTTTCTTGACCTTTTATTCTTCCAGAAGAGAATTATTATATTTTTCTTGCTCTATAAAATAATTTTTGTAGTTCGATTGATGTGGCACTGAATAAGTAAATTAATTTAGGTAGAATTGACATTTCATTATATTGCTCAGCCTACCCATGAGCAACTCATATTTTTCTAGTTTTTTACATTTGAATTTATTTGTGCGAAAAGTGTTTTGAAAGTATGTTTATATAGTTCCTCGTTTTGTCTTGGCAGGCAGACTCCAAGGTATTTTTATGGTTTGGAGTTATTTAAAATGGAATTTATCTTTTTGTCTCTTGCTGCTGGACTTTATTAGTAACATATAGAAATACTGATGTTGTATATGGGTTTATGATATCCTGCAACTTTGCTAAGGTTGTTAATTATTTCAACTAGTTTTTATAGTTGGTTTTCTAGGATTCACCATATAATCTGCAAAGAGTGATAGTTTTGTTTCCTTATTGCCATTCTAATTCCTTGATTTTATTTTGGCTATAGCTAGCAGTTCAAACATAATTTTGGTGATAATGGGCATTCTTGCCTCATCCCTGATCTTACTGGGAATGTTTGTAGCTTGTAGTCATTTTAGATAATGTTTGCTGTTGGTTTTAGATAGATGCTACTTATCACTTTAAAGAAAGCTCTCTTTATTCTCATGCTTTCTAGTGGTTTTAATGGGAATAGGTGTTTTATTTTGTCAAAAGGTTTTTCTGCATCTTTTGAAATAATCATATGATTTCTGTTGGTTTTGTTATTGATATGGCCAATTATGTTGATTGTTTTTCTATTACTGAACCAGTCCTGCATTGCTGGTATAAATTCCAGCTGGTGACAGTATATTATCCTTGTGATATATTGCTCTACCTCCTTGCTAGTATTTTATTTAAATTTCTGCATCTGTATTCATTAGGGAAATTGGTTTATAGTTTTCTTTCTCTGTTTTTGCTCTTCCCGGTTTAGTTATCGGCACCATATTTATGTCATAAAAGGAATTTGGAAGGACTCTTTCTTGGTCTATTTTCCCAAATAGCTTATATAATTTTGTAATTACTTATTCTTTAAATATTTGTTAGATTTCACTTGGGAATCCATCTGGTACTAAGGATTTTTTCTTAGGAAGTTCATTAATGGTTTGTTTAATTTATTTTTCTAAGATAGATTTATTTAAGTATTCTATTTCTCCTTTTGTTAATCTGGGTAATTTATATATTTTTTGTAAATATTCATCTATTTCACTCAGATTGTTAGAGTTATTGGTGTATAGTTGGATGAAATAGTTCCTAATATATATTTTTTTTAACTTCCACTTCATTGGTGGTGACTTCACTGTTCTAATTTTTGATACTGGTAATTTGGTTTTTTTTATTTTTTAATCAAATTAACCAATACCTTATCTAATTTTTTTCCTCATAAAACTAGGTCTTAGATTTGTTTATTAGCTCAGTGGTTCTCTTACTTCCAATTTTATTATTTACTCCTTTGGTTTTCAAGATTTCCAATTTGGTTTTTAACTGGGGATTTATAATTTTTTTTATTTCTCCATGCATATCTAATTTGTTGTTCTGTTCTTTTCCTATTTCTACTGTAAAGAGTAGTTGTGATGGCCTGGTCATGTTGTTAAAATGTCAAATGTATGTTTCCTAAAAGACTATTTCATGGAGAACTCCCACAAGGCAAATGCTCACATGGAGGTCAGAAGAAGTGATACAAGGACACTCATAAGGTCTCTCTGAAGACCCTTGGAATTGATTGCATCATGTGGGACACACTGGCAAAGGAATGCCTAGCATGGAATACCCCCACAAGAAGACACTATGCACTATGAGCAAAGCAGAATTGCAGTAGCTTGAAACAAACGTGAGATGCACAAATTCAGAGACTTTTCTACTCTAAATGTTCATTTGGGCCCAACTTGTGGTAGAGTCTTTTCAGCTCATTTGGTCTGATCAGCCGTAATTGGACACACTGTACCTTGACTCCCACATAATGACGTCATTTTAGTCCTTAAAAATGAAAGACAACATCCAACCAAATAACAAACTAACCATTTTGTTATGTAAGCATTGAGAGATATAAATTTTCCCCTATGCACTACTTTGGCTGCATCTCATAAATTTCGATACTTTGTCTTATTGTTGTCATTCTCTTTAATAACATTATTGATCATTTCTTTGTTTTTTTTCTTGGATTCACCCACTCTTTAGGATCAGGTTACTAATTTTCTAATTAATTTTTATTCTCTGTTTCCACAGCCCTTTATTGAATGTAATTTTATTGCATTATAATTTGAAAAGGATGCATCTAAATTTTCTGCTTTTCTGTATTTGTTTGTGAGGTTTTTATGCCCTAATATGTGGTCAGTTTTTGTGTAGGTGCCATGTACTGCTAAGAAAAAGTTATGTTCCTTTCTATTACTATCCAATTTTCTCCAGAGGTCTATCATAACTAACTTCTCTAAAATTCAATTCACTTCCTTAACTTCTTTCTTGTTTATTTTTGTTTAGATTTAGCTAATTCTGAGAGGGGAAAGTTGGAGTCCCCCAATAGTACTGCTTTACACTTTATTTTCTCCTGTAACTCATTTAAGTTCAGCTTTAAAAAGTTGGGTGCTCTATCAGTTTGTGCATATATGTTTAGTATTGTTATTACTCCATTGTTGTAGTAGGAAGGCCGAATTTATGATCTCAAATATAATCATGTATATGTTTGAATGGTCCGAAATCGCAAGGTATGAGAGATTCTCTAAGGAGAAAACAACAAGAAATTTATTTAGGCCCCACCGCAGCAAAAACTT
>JAQQSZ010007424.1:0-13310 GCA_028646595.1 Phalanger gymnotis | reverse complement strand
GAGGGGGAATGAATGAATCTTGCTGTCATCAGATTTGACTTGAGGAGGGAATAAGATACACACTCAATTGGGTATCCTACCCCACAGGAAAAAAGGAGGAAGAAGATAAAAAATGGGGAGGCGATAGAAGGGAGGACAGATAGGGGGAGGAGGTAATCAAAAACAAACACTTTCTAAAAGGGACAGGGTCAAGGGAGAAAATTCAATAATGGGAGATAGGTTAGGAAGGAGCAAAATATAGTTTTTCACAACATGAGTATTGTAGAAGGGTTTTACATAATGATACTCATGTGGCCTATGTTGAATTTCTTGCCTTCTTAGGGAGGGTGGGTGGGGAGGGAAGAGGGGAGAGAATTTGGAACTCAAAGTTTTAAAAACAGATGTTCAAAAACAAAAAAAGAAGTTTTTGCATGCAACTAGGAAATAAGATATACAGGCAATGGGGCATAAACATCTATCTATCTTGCCCTACAAGAAAGTAAGGGAAAAGGGGATGGGGGGGAGTGGGGCACAGAAGGGAGGGCTGACTGGGGAATGGGGCAATCAGAATACATGCCATCTTGGAGTGGGGGAGAGGGTAGAACTGGGGAGAAAATTTGTAATTCAAACTCTTGTGAAAATTAATGCTGAAAACTAAAAATATTAAATAAATAAAAAAACTAGAAAAAAAAAAGAAAATTCTCAGGATCCGCTTACCTGATATAAGGCTACATGTAGGACTGTGAACGCTACCTTAAAATCAGGGAGACATCCACCTAAAAGGACAGTTTTAAATTTACAAATAGCCCCTATGTTGGTGAAAAGAGACTAGATTAGGGACCCAATGAAGTCACTTATATTCCAATTTTTTTTTAAACTTTGAACAGAGGATGTTCTGCTTGGAAAGTCTTCTAAAATGAAGATGATAGTTCCTTGGTTCTTGCCTCACATTTGTACTTTTAAAATTATGGCAGTTGATTTTTTTTTCTCCCTCACAAAATGGATAAAATTGCAAAAAGCACAGTATTTATGGAACAGCAGAATCTGGTTAATGCAAGGCCCTTAAGCATTTAGACTGTTAATTAATTTATTGCTAAAGCATTGTTACAGTCTGTCTCATTACCAGGCAATCAGTAGGCTAAATTTTTCCTTTTAATACTTCCTCATTTTTTCAGTAGGCAGTGGTTTCAATGTAAATCTGTCCTACTGCCTGTTTTGGTAAAGCAGATAAGTGGGTAGTCTGCTGCTTTGCGGGCTCTCAGCTTTTAATTCACCAGAA
This sequence comes from Phalanger gymnotis, assembly GCA_028646595.1. NCBI lineage: Eukaryota > Metazoa > Chordata > Mammalia > Diprotodontia > Phalangeridae > Phalanger > Phalanger gymnotis. The sequence goes on along the minus strand of JAQQSZ010007424.1, from coordinate 12,052 downwards.
CTGTGTTGCTTCATTAGCTTCCATTTGATTATATGAGATGGTTAGATTTGTCATAAGCATACAAAACTAGATGGTTATCGTTTCTGGCAACGAACAATATCAAGATTAAAAATTGTATGTGCCCATCACTTTATGACCGCTCGGGAGAATGCCTCTCATTATTCAAGAGTAGTGGTGCTGGATTTTTATGTTGTAAGGGGTTTGTCATTTATATTCCCTGTGGTCGAAATTGCCTATGGGGGAGGAAGAAAAGCAAGTGTCAGCTGATTGTAATTTGGGAGTATAACTTGCCTCATACCCACCAGCTGGCATCACTTCCCTTTTGAGAAGAACAGAAGAGGATTAGTGTTGCTTTGACAAAAATGCCACCCTTAAAAAGTAACCCCTTTTTCTAACCTAAGCAAGGGTTGATTTGATTTTGTTTTGTTTTGTTATTGTTTTTAAATCAAAAAAGTAAAGGAAGAGGCTAGGAAATGAAATGCTTAATGTTTTACTACTGACACATACAAGGCTGCAAGACACAACAGACTTCTGCTGCTGGGAAACCACCAAATCTTGTCTTGTGTTGCTAAGTCAGCTAAGTAAGGCATCTGACACGACCTCTGTGGAACACTGACATCATCTGATCCCATGGAACTTTGTGATAGTACTAAAAATGACTAAGAACTTAAATAATGAATGCAACCACAGGATTTTATTTGCTATTCTCAGGATGTGACTTCCCTACCAAAGAATTAGTCTGTACCTTCATTAATCATGATTGCAATGCATAAGTTCTTATAAAATCAGCTCACCAATTGCTCTGGTCCAAATTTGGGTGAACAAACATAACTCAATATTCATTGACTAGAGGTGGCAGATGGTTTGTTTTTAGTCGGCAACTTCTGCCTTAGCAAAACAACCGGTGTTTTTGAAGCATCTCTCTACCATTAATCATTTCTTCTATATGACACTGAAGCCTAATGAGGAACCTCAGCTTAACTGGAACTTGCCTTCCACAGTTGTGACATATGGAATTTGAGGATTAGTGCAAAACCACCAAGCAAATCAGTGGTAGAACAGGGATAAGTAATCAGGTTGTACTTCCTAATCTTACGCATGAACCCAAAGAAAATTTACGCTTTCCAAAGGAAGTATCCAAAACAACTTTCTTATTATACAAATAAATGTCATCTTTGGTTAAATGCTGCTTAGTTCTCAACATCTACCTTTTAGCTTTTGTCCTTACCACTATGTTGAAGCTGCTTGCACCAAGAAAATCTATGACTGCTTCACTGCTAAATCCTTTTCTTGGTCCTTATCTTTCTTTACCTTTCTGAAATGTTCTATAGTGGTAACTAAAATCTCCTTCTTGATTCTCATCTCTGGTGTCATTTCTCATCTTTCTAGATACCTCCAGGGTCCCAGCAGCTCTGAAATCTGGGTTATGCCATAGTATGAATGTTGTTGGAACTTCTAACAATTAGAGAACATCTGGATGCTACTTAGGACCCATGGCTCAGCTTTGGCAACCTGAATAATTATTATTGGTATGAACCTTGTATACGATAAATGCTATGAACCAATTAATCACAACCCATGGGGAACAGTTCAGTGATGATTGAGCAATACAGTGGAGGTGAATGTCAAAGGTTGGCTAATTCTAAAAGGGGAGAGGGAGACAGAATCAGGTACTATAAAAATTTCATTGTGTAAGCATGGGAGACACAAATAAGGTACACAAAACACTAGTAGCCTGTTGTATAGCTTGTAGAGAGAACCTTACTAATGTCTATACATTGCTAATGGCAAACAATACATACAGGGGGAAAAACAAGTAGGTGGATAAAAATGTCTTATTGTCTAGTCTATAACATGCAGTTGGAAGGCCAATCAACCTAGTTGATAAACAATTATGATAATATTTGATTTTTATAGATTGCTTTAAGTTTTATAAATTAACAAACATTATTCATTTACTCTCCACAACAGCACTGTAAAGTCACTGCAGGTATTATAATGCTCATTTTTCAGAGGAGGAAACCGATGCTCAGAAGGGTTAGCTTATCTATATTCACCGGATCAGAGGTGGCATCAAATTAAAGTCCCACTAACTCCAAACCCAGTGCTCTTTTCACTTCTCTGTGATTCCCCCATGACATGCATTGCAGAAGGATGAATTGGATCCAGACGTGAACACCAGAAAGAGAGCAGTTTGGATTAACTTTGAGAGATTGTGCTTTCAATGTTCCTAAGGTGCTCTCCAGTAAAAACAAACAAAAAACCCTTGTTTTTTTTTTTTAATGTTTTCTGAGTGATGTGGAAAGCACTGCAATACCACAATCTGCAAAGAATCAAAGTTGTTGGAGACTCACAAGTCAAAGGAAAGATGCCCATTTACAAACATCAGTAGGATATATTATATTAATGACCTCTATGCATGAAGAGGCATAAGGGTAATTATCATTAACGAAAGTAAGTGAACCATTCACGTAGCAAAAATTAAGGATAACAGATGGACAGCCTGAATACAGTATTGGTACTAACAAAATATGAAAAATAAGGAGAGAATGACCTCTCTTGGAGGTGTGAGGGAAGAACCCAGAAGAGAAATGTCCAGGATGAAGAGGTATGGTCAAGACTACCATCTACACTGGCTGATGAAATACAAAAATGAGATCCTACATCCAATGAAGTCTAGAAGTGTATTGTCATTTGTGTACGAGTCTCTTCCCCCTCCTAGGGGATATAAGCCCACTAAGGGCAGAGACTGTGCAACTTTCAATATTTTTGTCCCCAGCCCCTAGCTCAGGGTCATCCACATAGTAGGTCCTGAATAAGTATTAGCTGGATTGAATTGAGACCCTTAAAGTCTTCAGGTCTACTGTTTTCTTTAAAAATATGTCAGAGTACTCAAGCTTCTTGTGATGTGGCAGATAGTCATGAACTTCCGCAGGAGTTGTATTTAAGAATATTAGAAAATCTAATAGTTACCAGATGTCAAATTGATTTTTGGATTAGATTTGGCCCTTTCCCGGAAATTGGGGATTCTGCAGGTTAATGGAGCAGGGGAATCAGTGATTGCAGCAGCAGCAGCAACAGAGGCTCATGCTTATGAACTATTAAATAACCTAGATAGTAAGTGATGCATTTTGCTTCTTATCATGCAGTTGGATAGTTTGTCTACATTCTGAATGACTATTTCTATTTATGCCAAATATCAGAATGATTGAGGAATGCAGCAGTAAAAACGTCCATTGATGTTAGACAAAGCTCATGTAGAAAAGATAGACATGGGGGCATCGCAAATAAGGTGGTGAATGAGCACATCACAAAAAGCTTTTCAGTACAGGATGGCCATTTGTGTGTGAGCTACCAGGAATCCTAGGAACAATAGCAATTACTAAGGCATTGCTCTGATTCTGAAACATGGCAGCTGGAAAGGAAATCAAAGGGAATATTTTTCTGGCGGGGCACATGACTGTGACAGCCTCCCCATTTCATGACATAATTTAAGAAACTAATGATTAAACATTAAAGGAATAATCTGTGCCTGGTCCTGTGTGTATCTTCATTCCCCTCATGTTTTTGCCTTTCTGAAACTAATCAGAAGTGTTAAGGTCACTGGTTAGGCTCCTGGGGTGCTTTGGAGTCAGCCCAGTGCTTCTTCTGCCTGAGCTAGTCTGTTCTCTAACCTGCTGGAGCTGTGATTCTTTTAGAGAAGGAGCATACTGTGGGGCCATGCATGCTGCTTTATAATAGACAGAACTATCTCAGGCTTTAGCAAGAAGGGCTATACTGTTGATAGGAACAGCAACAAAGGATGTTTCATTTTCTGAAATATTTGCATAATTGCTTCAAATTTTTTAGGGAACTACTTCCCTTGAAAATTCCATTTTTAACTTCTAGAAAATAAATAGTTTTATAGTAAAGATAATAGAGGGTTTCTCTGATATAATGGAAAGAGCACTAAGCTTGGGGGTCAAAATTTCTGGCACTTAACTTGCTAGGCGACCAAGAAAATGTTCGAGTTTGTTCTCTGATCTATAGAAAGGGGATACTACCTACTGTAAAGGGTTATTTTGAAGTGAGGGTGGGTGGGGAGGGAACTGAGAAATGAAGACCCAGATCTTGAGCTATGCAAAGACATTCTTTTCTTGCTGCCAATCCTACCTGTGGAACTTAGGAAGCTTGTTTGAGCTATGATGACTGGGAATAGTACTGGGAGATTGATGAAAAACCTGTTATTGACTTCAGAGCTGGAAGTATTCAGAGGGTATATAGCCAGAACTGGGTTCACATATGAAAGGTTCAATATCCCCCTTGCTCAGCCCCTTTTGCATATTTTTACCCTAGAAGCAAGCAAGGAGAGAAATTCTGGGAGCAGCCAAGTAGAAGGAAGTACAACTGGACCCTTTTTTCCCCCTCCCCACACAGATGCCTTGTGTCCCTGGACCCATGGCATCTATTGCTTTTGGGACTTTTTTTTCCTCCTGATCTTAAGGCAATGACTAAACAGAGATAGAAGTAAGCATTATTACAACCTATGAGACTCAAGAGTTCGGAAGAGTCATCAGATACCCCTCAGTAATCACATTTAGTAGCAGAAACCACTGGAGTATCTTTTAAGGTTGTTTTCATTATATATTATTACAAACATTCTGTATATTGTTCTGGTTCTGTCTTCTTCACTCTGTATCAATTAATACAAGTTTCTGTATCAATTAGTACAATTAATATGACATAATAAATCTCATTACATTTATATACCACCATTGAGTCAGACAGTGCCTGATTGATCAGCACCTTCTTTGTTTCCCATTATTTGAACAAAAAGTGCTTCAATGAATATTTTGGTATATATATAACCAGTCTGTCTTTGACCTGCATGGGGCATGTGCCCAATGAATGGATTTCTGGGTCAAGTGGTATAAACATTCTAGTAACTTTTCTCAAAGAATTCCCAATTGTTTTTCAGAAGTTACATCAATTTATAACTAGTAATAAAAATGGCAAAGTACCTAAAATGAAATATGGATTTAGTGTTATACCAATAAAACTAGTAAGGAAACATTTTATACAGTAAAAAAAAATTATGATAAAGATAATTATTGTGCCATATTCCCACAGTTCCTTTAACAATGACTATTTAAAAAAATTATCTGTGTCAATTTGATGAGTGTGGGATGATACCTCAGAGTTTTAAAATTTCCATTTCTCTTTTTGTTAGTGATTTATATGTATTTTCCCCTGTATTTTGCATTTCTTCTTTTAAAAATGGATTAAATCTCTTACACATACTTTTTATACATATATTTTTTATACTTAGATGTAAAGAAATTCTCTATTCCCTATATGTCTTAGATTTTTGTTGTTGTTCAGTCATTTTTCAGTTGTGTCCAATTCTTCATTACCCCATTTAGGGTTTTCTTGACAAAGATCTTGGAATGGTTGGCCATTTCCTTTTGCTGATCATTTTATAGAGGCAAACAGGGTTAAATGGCTTACCCAGGGTCACAGTGCTAGCACGTACCTGAGGCCAGACTTGAACTAAGGAAGATGAGTCTTCCTGACTCCAGGCTTGGCATGCTATCTGCTATAGCTGTCCCTATATATCTTTGATACTAGGATTTTATCAGAAATATTGGATACAAAGAATTCTTTTTCTGCTTGACACATTTTCTTATTATTTCAGTTGCACTAATTTTGTTTGCGCCAAATATTTTCAATTTTAAAGAATTAAAATTGTTCATTTTTATTTTTCCTCACCTTTCTATCCTTTTTTTGATTAGGCAATCTCTTCCTAATGATACTAGCGAAAAGTACCTTTTTCTATTCTTTTCAAATTTTTTTAGTGTTGTGACTTTTAAATTTTAGATCCTATTTCCATTTGGAGCTTTGTTTTATCATAAGTGTAAGATGTTATTTAAATCCTATTCTGTGCCAAATGACTTTGCAGTTTTCTCATAGTATCATAAGATCAAATGATCCTAGATTTAGAGCCACAGGAGGCTGTAGAAGTCATCTATTCCAATCACTTCATTTTACAAAGGGAGAAACTGAGGCCAAGAGAGGTGAAGTGAGTTGATCAAGGCTACGTGCACAGTAAATGACAGTTCTTGTCAAACAGGGAGTCCTTTTCCTTAGCATTTTGTGAGCTACTATATTCATTTAATTTTAGGTCTTGCTTGTCTGTTCCAATAATTTACTTTTTTATTTTAAAACTTCTACTAAATGCCTTTAAGGAGTACTACTTTATAATATAATATGAGTTGTGTTAATGATAGGTCTTTTTTGTTTTCATTATTTCCTTGAAATTCTTCACCTTTCATTCCTCCAAATGAACTTTGCCATTTTTTTTCTTATAGAAAATAACTCCTTAATAGTTAAGTGGCATGACATTAAATCTGTAGTTAAGTTAGATAGTATGGTATTGTCATTTTTATTACAATGATGTGCAAATATATTTTACAGATCACTAATTACTATGGATTCCTAACAGAAATGATATCATCTCTAAAATGAGCAGAAAACTATTAGTACAGGATGGGAGAATGGCATCTTATCTCTTCAAAATCAGGAAGGTATATCTTAGTATACTCCAGCACCTAGCACAATTCCTGTAGTAGTTGGATTTTAAATGAGTTAAATGTTATAGATTAGATCTGGGGGAAAAAGGTACACTAAACACAGGATATTTGTGATAGATCACAAAAATAAATATTACTTAGAAGTTATGTGTTATATAAATACTAAAGATGAAATAACTTTCCAAGTTATGACAATCCTCACAACTTAATTGTAAATATCATTCCCCTTTCACAGGTGAGGGAATTAAGGCAAGAATTAAATACACATAAACAGCATAACTGAGATAAAAAAAAAAACCTCCATGAAACAAGTATAGTAATAGGTTTATGCTTTGCTAGAGAATAAAAATGAAGAGTAAGACTAAGTAGAAAATTATGATAGTAATTTCAGGGATTGTATCTTCTCTGATGTTATATTCCACTGGGCAGAATAATTCTTTATTGGATAAATCTAATCAAAATAATCTTAAACTAGAAAGGAAGGAGAGAGAAAATTATCTACATACATGCATCAAGCTGTATACTATTAAGAGTTGCTATAACATAGGAAGAGGAGAGGCAATAGCAATATCTAGAAATTCTTAGACACAGTCCAAGAAAGGGGCCAGGAATAGAACCCATGATCTCAGTTGCTTATACACAAAAGGAGAAAGGCAAATAGGGATCCTAACCCAAGGAGGCAAATTTAGCCTCAAAAATTAACTGATACTTGGTAGGATGAGATCTATGACTGAAATAGTATTCCTTTTCCTTTACAAAAGGAGCAGAATTAGGTACAAGTGGGAGAGATGGAGCAGCAATACATATATATATATATATATATATACATACGCACATATATATACATACATATGTGTATATGTATGTATATATATGTGTATGTATATATAGGAGATATAATCCTTCCTGGATCACTGCTTTTTTTTTTGTGACAGAGAAGCTTGCATAGCTCAATGGAACTATGAGATATGCTGTGAAGGGTTACCCAAGATGGACAGGTCATAGCAGAGAGTTCTGACAAAAGGTGATCCACTGGAGAAGGGAATGGTAAACCACTCCAGTTAACTTTGCCAAGAAAACCTCATAGACAGTATAAAAGACAAAAATTGTAGGCACTTAACAGAAGTAGAATAGATTGAGAAGAGGTGGCAAGAATACACAAAAGAACTATACAAGAAAGATCTTAATCTCACTGATAATCACAATGGTATGCTTATTGATCTAGAACCAAACATCCTGAAGAATGAAGTCCAGTGGGCCTTAGGAAGCATTGCTAACAATAAGGCTAGAGGAAGTGATGGAATTCCAGCTGAGCTGTTTAAAATCTTAAAAGATGATGCTGTTAAAGTGCTGCACTCAACAAGCCACCAAATTTGGAAAAACTCAACAGTAGCTACTGGATTGGAAAAGATCAGTTGTATCCCAATCCTAAAGAAAGGCAATGCCAAGGAATGTTCAAATGAATGAACAATTGTGCTCATTTCACACACCAGCCAGGTTACACTTAAGATTCTGCAAACTAGGCTTCAGTAATATGTGCACCAAGAATTATTGGAAGAGCAGGCTGGTTTTTGAAGAGGCAGAGAAATGACACCAAATTGTCAACATCACTGGACTATGGGGAAAGCACAAGGGAGTTCCAGAAAAAAAACCCATCTACTTCTGTTTCATTGACTACACAGTAAAAGACTATGTGGATCACAACAAAATGTGGCAAGTCCTCAAAGAGATGAGAGTATCAGATCAACTTACTTGTCTCCTAAGGAACCTGAATGCCAGGCTGAATGAATCAAAAGCTGGAATTAAGGTTGCTTGGAGTAATCTCTGATGTGCAGACTATACCATTCTGATGGCAGAAAGTGAAGAATTAAGAAGTCTCATGATGAGAGTGAAATAGGAAAATGCCAAAGCTCGCTTGAAGTTTAACATAAAAAAACTAAGATCTTGGCAACTGGTCCCATTACTTTCTGTCAAATAGAAGGAGAAGAAATGGAAGCAGCATCAGATAGTGTATTCTTGGGCTCAAAGATCACTGCAGATGGTGACTGTAGCCAAGAAATTAAAAGATGTCTGCTCCTTGGAAGAAAAGCTATAGCAAATCTGGACAGCATAGTAAAAAGCAGAGACATCATCTTGCCAACAAAGTCTGTACAACCAGAGCTATGGTTTTTCCAGCAGCAGTGTATGGCTGTGAGAGATGGACTATAAGGAAAGCTGAGTGCCACAAAATCAACACTTTTGAATTGTGGTGCTGGTGAAGACTTTTGAGGGTTTCTTGGACAGCAAGGAAATCAAATCAGTCAATACTTAAAGAAATTAATTCAGACTATTTGGTGGAAGGTCAAATACTGAAGCTGAAGCTTAAATACTTTAGCCACGTAATGAGAAGACAGGTCTCATTAGAAAGGACCTTGATGCTGGAATGATTGAAGACCAAAGGAGAAGGGGATGGCAGAGTCTGAGATGGATAGATAGTGTCATGGAAGCCACAAACAGAACTTGGACAGTCTTTAGATAGTGGAGGATAGAAGGGTCTTGTGTTATGGTCATGGGATCACAAAGAGTTGAATACATCTGAATGACAGAACAACAACCAAAATTATATCAGGAAATGTAGGAACCAGAGTGAGAGAAGCATTATAACATCTGATAAAAATCAGAGGCGGCAAAAATAGGAGTGATACTCTCATTGTAGTATTTTTTGTTTGTTCATAGCTGTCTACATACTGTGTCCCCCATTAAACTATGAGCTCCTTAAGAGCAAGCTCTCAAAAAATTGTTTTTCATTGTTTTTATTGCCTTCTTTGTATTCCCAGTATTTAGCACAGTGTCAGGCATGTAGCAAGCACTTAATAAATGATAGTTCATTTCATATACTACAGATGATGTAGATTAAAAGAATAATAGAATAGAAGCTTTAGAAACAGACTGCAAGCCTGGTGCAGAGGAATAAAGTAGTTGTGATGGGGCACTTTAAACATTGTGATGTCTGGTAGGGTCTTTGCTCTGCTCAAAACAGGACAACTTAATTTCTTCACTTACCTTAATAATAACTTAATTTTTCAAAAGGTGAGAAACAATGAAGGGGAGAATTCCTATTCTTGTTATGATTCTTATAGATGAGGAACAGTTGCCAGAGGATCATGGGAACTTTAAGGAGAAATGATCCCTTCATCTTAGGAAATGTGATAGAGAACAGCCGTGGCCATAATTCACAGGCACCCATACATGTGTTTATTTTTCCTCTGGTGAGCCAGAATAAACAATTAGTTCAAAGTAAAGGCATGTAATGAACTAGCATAGTATGAAAATTTGCAATAGAATATTCCCTCCATAAACAAAAGCACAGTCTCCTATAAATACATACCATCAATTAGGACAGTAGGATACTTACAGATCACACATGAGGGGTTCATACATAGGAAACATTTATGACCAGAGCAGATGTTAAAAGGGCAACTCATGCTTCTAATGCTGTAAGACCACTGATGTATTCTGATGATGTCATGGTGGTACTCTCATTGGGTTAGCTTCCCTCTGGGTGCCCTATCTCTGCTGGGCTTATTGCTCTAAAGGCTCTGTGATCCCTGCTCGGCCATGTAGTCTCACCTGGACCTTGCTCCCTTGGTCTCATGGTGGTTCATGGGCATGGCAGTCCCTGACTAGCATTGCTTCATCCCACTAGATTCTGGACTCATCTCTTCAGAATCACCTGTTGGCTATCTCAGCTCTACTCTACAATTGTGTAAGTGGCTAGAACCTCTCCTGAGAAGTGCAGACTGAGTCTCCTTAGTCATTGTGATCATACCCACCTGAAAATAAGTCAGGAAGAGTGACTGTGTGCTTAGATTTAGTGTTTTCTTTTGGACCATTACATCTGAGTGGAGATCAAAGCCCTCAGTCATGTATATTCAATTTAGAATTAGACATTAGGTGGCCCAGTGATAGCATGCTGGGCCTGGAAACAGGAAAACTCATGTACATGAGTTCGAATCCAGCCCCAGACACTTACTAAGCTGTGTAACCCTACATAAGTTACTTAACCCTGTTTGCCTCAGTTTCCACATCTGTAAAATGAGTTAGAGAAGAAAGTGGGAAACTACTCCTTTATCTTTGCCAAGAAAACCCCAAATGGGGTCACAAAGAGTCAGAAATGACTGAAAAAAAACAACAACAAAGTTCTCAAGATTCTCTCTACCTCAACATACAAATAAATTTGAGCCAGAACAAAATACAAGCTAAGGAGGCTGATTCACCCACCTGGTCTTCATTCTTGCCTTTATTCTGCTGCACACAACCCATATATGATCGTTTATCTCTTTTGGCCATGACAACCCATCTTACAGACATTATCATCTACATTTTCCAGATAAGAAAACTGAGGCTTAGAGAAGTTAAATGACTTGCTCAATGTATGCAGCTAGTTACTGCTTGGGACAGGATTTGAACCCAGTTCTTAAACTCAGCATTCTATCTACTACATGAAGCTAAATTATTGTCAGTGACCTTGCAAATGGAGGTCGGGAGGGGGAAATACTGCAGGATTAGAGAAGTGCAAATGTTGCCTGAATATTTTAAAAAGAAAATGGGAGAGCCAAGATGGCAGCTGGAAAGCAGGGACTTGCTTAAGCTCTCCCCCAGGTCCCTCCAAACACCTGTAAAAAATGGCTCTGAACAAATTCTAGAGCTGCAGAACCCATGGAATAGTACAGGGAAGCAGGGCTCCAGCCCAGGAAAGCCTGGACAGTCGCTGGGAAGGGTCTATCACGGGATGCTGGGAGCGAAGCAGAGCACAGCTAAGTGGGGGCCATGCCAGGACCAACCAGACTGGAAGCCAGATGGAACAGGTGGTAGGGCCCTGAATCATTGAGCTGTGGCAGTTAGCAGACTTCTCAACCCACAAACACCAAAGGCAACATAGAAGGTTAGTGGAAAAACTGCTAGAGAGAAAGAAGTGCACAGTCGGCCTTAGTCCCAGGGGCATGGAAGTGGTGAAGCTCTAGGGCTGCTCCCAGAGCTCCAGCTGCAGTTGCTTCCAGCCCCAGGCCCACTCTGTGGGAGGAATTAAGTGGTGGCTCAGAGCTGGAGTGCAGAGCCTGCTTAGATCTGGGTCACTGTCCAGGTTGGCGGTTCTTGGGGGAGGAGAAGCACTGGTGTGGCACAGCTTGCTGTGTAGAAGTAGCTCTGAAAACAGTAGTGCAGCCCTTAAAGCTTGAGACAAAGTACTCTACTCTACAATCAGTCATACCCTGACAAAAAGCGCAAGGGTCAAGTAGTTGTCTGGGTACATGGCCAGGCGGCGAAAATACACCCAGATTCTGACTCAGACTTTGGAATCTTTTGGTGACAAGGAAGACCAAAACATACAGCCAGAAGAAGTCAACAAAGTCAAAGAGCCTACATCAAAAGCCTCCAAGAAAGATTTGAATTGGGCTCAGGCCATGGAAGAGCTCAAAAAGGATTTGGAAGAGCAAGTTAGAGAA
>JAQQSZ010007423.1:0-13310 GCA_028646595.1 Phalanger gymnotis | reverse complement strand
ATATACAGAGGGCACAGGGTAAGTTGAATATGAAGGGATGACATCTAAAAACAAATAAAATCAAATTAAGGGATGAGAGAGGAATATATTGAGAGAGGGAGAAAGGGAGAGATAGAATGGGGTAAATGGCAAGAAAAAGCAGTTCTGTTGGGAGGGAAGAGGGGGCAAGTGATGGGGAATGAGGGAATCTTGCTCTCATCTGATTTGACCTGAGGAGGAAATAACATACACACTCAATTGGGTGACTTACCCCACAGGAAAGAAGGAGGAAGGGGATTAAAAAGGAGGGACGATAGAAGGGAGGGCAGATAGGGGAAGTAGGTAATCAAAAGCAAACACTTTTGAAAAGGGACAGGTCCAAGGGAGAAAATTGAAGAAAGGGGGACAGGATAGGATGGGGGCAAAATATAGTTAGTCTTTCACAACATGAGTAATGTGAAAGGGTTTTGCATAATGATAGGCATGTGGCTTATGTTGAATTGCTTGTTTTCTTAGGGAGGGTGGGTGGGGAGGGAAGAGGGGAGAGTATTTGGAACTCAGTTTTAAAAGCAGATGTTCAATAAAACATTTTTGTATGCAACTAGGAAATAAGATATACAGGCCATGGGACATAAAAATCTATCCTGCCCTAAAAGAAAGTAAGGGAAAAGGGGATGGTGGAGAGTGGGGTGACAGAAAGGAGGGTTGACTGGGGAATGGAGCAATCAGAATATATGCCATCTTGGAGTGGAGGTAGGGTAGAAATGGGGAGAAAATGTGTATTTCAAACTCTTGTGAAAATTAATGCTGAAAAATAAAATATTAAATAAATAACAGAAAAAGAATTTATAGAAACTTGGGAAAACTTACTTGAAATGATGGAGAAAAATGAGAGAATGAGTATAATTTATACTTTGACCACAATAATGTAAAATAAAAAAACATTAAGAAACTAGAACTCCCACCATTTCAGTTACTAATCATGACTTCAAAGTATGGTGCTCCCCATTTCTTATGAAAGTGTTCTTCAATTTAGGTGTTGAATGATAGATGCGACCAATGGGTTTACTTGCTTTGCTTAGAGGTACATGTTTCCAGTAAGAGGGCAATGGATGAATTGGGGAGTTTCATTGAGAAAGCATACTGACATTAAAAAACAAAACAAATAACACATTAAGAAAAATCATTCTGTTTTCTGAGTAAACAGAGTCTACAGTATCTAATTCCTATGAGGAGAATAATTTATCATGGTGACACCTAACTTAAAATAGAAAATTATTTTCCTAAAACTGAATTGGAATCATGTCATCACCTTACTCAATAAACTCTAGTAATTTGCTATTGCCTTCAGGAGCAAATATACAATGCTCTGTTTGACATTCAAAGTCCTTCACAAATTAGTCCTCTCCTACCTTTCCAGTCTCCTTAACTCCCCAAAATGTACTCTTCCATCCAGTAACTCTGGCCTAACAGCTGTTTCCCAAATAAGGCACTCCATCTCTCAGTTCTTGCCATTCTCTTTGGCTGTCCCCCATGCCAGGAATGCTCTCCCTCCTCCATTCTGATTATTGACCTCCCTGGCTTCCATTACAATTCAATTATTTAGCTCTGATCTTTTCTCAAGAATGCATTAATTCCTCTATCTCATTCAATATCATTTTTTCCCCTCATGAGTTATACTCAGTTTTGTTGGATAGGTGATTCTTGGTTTTAATCCTGGTTCCTTTGACTTCCTGAATATCATATTCCAAGTCCCCCAGTCTCTTAATGTAGAAGCTACTAAATTTTGTGTTGTTCTGATTGTGTTTCCATAATACTTTAATTGTTTTTCTGGCTGCTTGCAATATTTTCTCCTTGACCTGAGAACTGTGGAATTTGACTATTTTATTCCTGGGAGCTTTCCTTCTGGGATCTCTTTCAGTAAGGGGTTGGCGGATTCTTTCAGTTTTTATTTTGATCTCTTGTTTCAAAATATCAAGGCAGTTTTATTTGATAATTTCTTGAAAGATGATGTCTAGGCTCTGTTTTTGATCATGACTTTCAGGTAGTCCAATAATTTTTAAATTATCTTTACTGGATCTATTTCCCAGGTCTGTCGTTTTTCTAATGGGATATTTCACATTGTCTTCTATTTTTTCATTCCTTTGGTTTTGTTTTATAATTTCTTGATTTCTCATAGAGTCGTTGGCTTCCATTTGCTCCATTCTAATTTTTAAGAAACAATTTTTTTTCAGTGAGCTTTTGGACCTCCTTTTCCATTTGGCCAGTACTGCTTTTTAAGGCATTCTTCTCCTCATTGGCTTTTTGGACCTCTTTTGCCATTTGGGTTAGTCTATTTTTTAAGTTGTTATTTTCTTCGGCATTTTTTGGGCTTCCTTTAGCAAGCTGTTGACTCTTTTTTCATGATTTTCTTGCATCACTTTCATTTCTCTACTAATTTTTTCCTCTACTTCTCTCACTTGATTTTCAAAATCTTTTGAGCTCTTCCATGGACTGAGACCATCTCATGGTTTTCTTGGAGGCTTTGGATGTAAGAGCTTTGACTTTGTTGTCTTCTTCTGGTTGTATGTTTTGATCTTCTTTGTCATCAAAGTAAGTTTCTGTGGTCTGAGTTTTTTTTCCCATTGTTTGCTCATTTTCCCAGGCTATTACTTGACTTTTTAACTCTTTGTTAAGGTAGGGCTCTGTTTCCAGTGTGGAGGGTATACCGTCCCAAGTTTTAGCGATTTTATGTAGCCATTTTCAGAGATACTTCTAGGGGCCTGTAAGTTTTCCAATCTTCCAAGGTGGAATGATCCAAAGAGAGGTGTTTACTCCTCTACTGGCCTGTGCTCTGGTCTGTGAGTGACCTCAAGAGCTCTTTTCTGTCCTGGAACTGTGAGAAAGGTTCCCTCTTCATTGCTGCCACAAACTCTGCTATGTTAATGCTTTTTTTCTCCCCAGGACTGTCACCCAGGACTGAGACCCAGATCCAAGTATGGACATAACAACAGAGTCCTGCCTCAGTGGCAGCAGAGAGACCCCTATAATCTTCTTCTGACAAGTTGTTCCATCCCCTGGGCTCAGAGCTCCAGAAGCAGCTACCACCACTACCACTGCTTATTCAGTCACTCTCAAGGTTTGCTCCTGGTTTGTTGGGGCTAGGGCTGTGCTGGTGCAGCTTGTATTGGCCTGTGCTCCTCTCAGCCTCATGCAACAGACTTTTCCTGTTGACCTTCCAGGTTGTATTGGTCTGGAAATTTGTTTCACTCTGTCTTTTTTGTGAGTCTTTCTGCTCTAGAATTTGTTTAGAGTCATTTTTACAGGTATTTGGAGGGGTTTGGAGGAGAACTCGGGTGATTCCCTGTCTTTACCCTACCATCTTGGCTCTGCCCCACACATTTTTACAATTCAATTAAAATCTTATCTCCTATAGGAAGGCTTCACCAATCCCTCTATATTCCAGTGTGTTCCCTCTGTTAATTTCCTATTATCTTTTATATGCTTGCTTTGCTCATATTTATTTGAATGTTGTCTCCCCAATTAGATCGTAAGTTCCTTGAGGGAAGGAACTATCTTTTGTCTCTTTTCGTATCTCCAGTGCTTACCATAATGCCTGACACAAAGTAGGCACTTAATAAATGTTTAAGGAATTGAATGAAAGAAATTAATATGCGATATGAGATGTTGTTTAGCTATACAATGAGTATTCTTTAAGAAGTAACTTCATGATAGGGAAGAGGAGATAGAGGATGTTAGGATGGACTAGCCCAAGGCAAAATTTAAACATATTGACCTTAAGATCACATTTGGAGAAGACCTGAGGATTACATATGTATGACCGAGTACAGAAGAGTCTGGCCAGAAATAAGAAGGGAAATAGACAACTTGTTTTGCCTGGAGATGTTCTCTTAGATTGAAGTGAGTTACAGATAATGGCCAAGAAGACAACAAAGCAAAACCAAACCAAACCAAACATCTCCTATTGGACAGGGGAGTCATACTGGATTCATCATTCTCTTTATGAGTTTTAGGAACTGTAAAATCTGAATTTTTTGAAAGTAGACTCATAGTCAATTTAATTAAAATCATTTTAAAGAATCTTTTATGTGTAAGATACTGTGTTATGCACCAATAGAAGGCAAAAGTGAAACTGTCCTTGTGCTCAAGGTTCTGACATTCTACAGGCTGGATAGAACATGTCCACAGATAAATGCAAAGTAATTTTGGAGCAATAATAACTATTGAGTAATCCAGGAAATGCCTCCTACAATAGATGGCACACTGAGTGGAACATTGAAGGAAATTATGGGTTTAAAGTGTTGGTGAAGAGAGTCATGGGGGAGCAGAATAGGAAGACAGAGATGTGAGATGGAATGTTATGGATAGAGAAGAGGAAATACACCAGTTTAGTGAAAGACAGAGGGTATGAGTTGGAGTAAAGTGAAGGAAGTATGAATAATTAGGTCTCTCCTAGACATTAGGAGATCATCCACCCTTAAGGTGATAGGAACATAATTTAAAGCAGGAATGATCATTATCAAGTTCAAGTCCATTATTTCATAGACAAGGAAACTGAAGAAACATTAAGTTAAAACTTAGAATTTTTCCCCTTCCATTTATTCCTTTCCAAAAGTCTCTATCACCTTTTGATATAAATGTTCTTTTATATCATATGTGGAAAAATAAGATTTTTTTATATGATTGAAGAAAGGGAATCCTTTCAGTTTGCAGGCTGACTGAAGCTCCTCTTAGAACTAAGTAGGCACTTTAGCATTCCATAACTTATTAAGGAATTGGATTGATAAGGAAATAAATTATCTGTGTGCAATTCTATGAAATATACAATAGGTTGTAATGTAACAGAATTCAACTGAATAAATAACAGCTAAAGAATGATCTTTTCTTTCCTTAACAGTATAGAATAATGGTGATGAAAAACATGTTTTAGGAATATAGTCATGTAGATAAGAAGACCTAAAACAGAGAACAATCTGATGAAATCTTTCTGAACAAATAACTGATAAAAAGGGCAACATTTTTCAAAGAATATACTTCCAATATACAAATACTTTACATTTAACAGGTTTTTTAAAGGGTGAATGATAGATTTGAGTAAATTAGAAACATTGTTCAGGTGTCAAAGGGCTAGGCAACATATAAATGTGAACCATGCACATTTACCCTCATGTTTGCTTCCAAAGTATTAAGTGGCCATAAGAAGTGACTAGTATAGAGGACCCACTCCCTTTTTAAACAATATATAGCAATTTTTTTTCACCAGATTCTAGAAATATGGAAGAAAAAAAGAGATGAAAAAGTACTCATTATTCCCTAATTTGTTCACAAATTCTATATACAAACAGGTTAGCCAGATTTGATCAAAGTCTCATCATGTGAAAAATAACAGTACAGGTTTTTAACATCAGGACAATTGCATAACTTTAGGTTTAGGCCAGGCTGATATCCATTCTTGCCCTAGCCCCTCAAATAGTCCAGGACATCTCAACAAACACTGGAAATGCTACCAAACCTCAGCCGCCACTTCACATGATTTATGATGTCATTAATGTCAAGCTATCAGTGGACAAGAGTAAAAGAGACAACAGCAAAGCTGACTAAAAACAAATAGTTTTGATTAAACTCAAGGACGTTCAGTACAGCTTTCAGCAAAAAGGCATTCATCATTTCCGTAGCTGACCTTGTCCCCCTCCCCCATCCCAAATGCAAACGTAATACACACTGGGATTCTTACAGAATCTCTGAAGTGGGTCATAGCTGTGTCCACTCTTTAAGATAAAATGGATGAAGTAAAAGCTACAATCCTCTTTTTCTCTGGGGCTGATTGAGTAGCTAATTGACCCTTTTCCCTAAACTCTCCCCTCCCAACTACTTTCATTTCCCTGAAGGATTCTGTCATTCTCCTTCTAAATCATTGAAAAAAAGGTTAGTTTCTTTCCCCAATGCTGCTGGCTTTCCCACCCCAACGACACTACTTTAGGGTCAAAAGAAAGAAAAAAAATGGAAATAAAGGTAGAAACAACAAGGTGAAGTATCCAAGAGAAGCAAGTTATTTTTTATGTAACTATTTCTATATACCAGCTATAAACTCCTTCCTCTTTAAATGCAGCCAAATTATCTCTTAAATTGTTTCTTAAAATAAAGAAGTCTGTTAGTAACCTCTCAGAATGAGTGGAATATTACTTTCAATTGATTGTTTACCTATTCACTTCTGTCATATACAAGAATTCCAAATATGCAAATATGTTCAAGAACCAAATGATGTTCCAGAGATTTTGCCCCAAGTCAATTTCCAAATGAATCAGGTCCATTTTGGAAATTTCATTTTTGATCTCTGTAAAAACTACCATGATTCATTCAAACAACAGAAGAAAATTAATATTTTTGAATTCTGAATGATAATTATGCATGTGTGCATACATAGATAACATGTGCACATGTATATAAATGTATACATATATTTACACTGTTTTGTAATAAACAATGGTAGCAGCTTTCCACTATATCCGAGACTTCTCAAGAAACTTTCATATTCCATCATGCTAATAATTATCTTACTGTATTCTCAGTAACACTCCATATCAGTGCAGTTGAAATATCCTCTTTCAGAAAATATGCCTTTTAAGACACTGGGATCATATACTTAATACAAAAATAATGGCTCTTTATGTACTCAAAACAAAATAATTTAATGGCAGAGCTTCAATTTCAATTTTGTCCATTCTGTAAAAATAAAGATGTACTAGGACATCTTCCCATGGTACTTAATTGACTTTAAGAGATTTTGTTGGTATTTGTTTTAAAATTTGAACTTTTTGTCAGTGATAATGTTCATCTTCATATGGAAACTTCTGTTCATATATACCTAGAAACACTCCTTCTAAAATTAGTTATATTTACCCTGATTAATTAAAAAAAAACTTTCTGTTGAGATCTTTTATGGGAAAAAGACAGCCTGTATTACAAGTATTAACTGTGCATGAGAACATTTGTAATATCACCCTTGGAGAATAATAAACAGATACTAGAGATTGAAATTCTGACATAGTTTACAGAACAATAATCCAAACATCTGTTATAATGACAAGGGATTTGAACAGAATAGAGAGTACATGGGAAAGCTATGCTACTTTTAGTACCGTTGTAACGTTAAATCAAAGCATTGAAGCTCAAGGCAGCTTGCTGCTAATATAAACAATTTTCTACATATTCCTGGGCCACAAGCCAGATTTCAGGATTCAGTTACAAGCCCAAGGTCAAGAGGGAATCAACAGTATGAAGTTACTGCATATGAATCAAAAGAATAAATGGATAATTAAGTATGAAAACAAATTAGAAGGTATATTCTCATTTAACTCATCAAATAAATTTATTAGTGACTTCACGCACTGAATTTATTGCAGGATCAGTAGAGATTTTAATATATTTATTGATTAAATCTGAAATACTAGCCATTTTCCCCAAAATAAGGCTCACCAAATCATCTCTTTTATGTATGCATACATTTCATTCTATAGAATATCCAACATCTGATTATAATCATCAAGGCTAAATATATAATTTTATCATTTTCTTCAAGGAAAAAAGACATTGAAAAATAATGTTTTAATGATAGGAGCCTTGTTGCTTAAACATGTCTGTTTAACTAGGGAAGGCCTGTTGTATACCTGATATCAGGATGGAAGATGCCACTGGCTTCAAGTCCACGTGATTTTTGAGAACTATGGTACGACATTTGTATTCAAGTAGCACATTACTAGACATTTTATCCAGTGATCCTTTTGAATAAATGTGTTTCATGTATAGTTCAGCTGCTTTTGCTACAATACACAATTTATGTATTTATGTGTATTTGTATATATGCATATACATATGTGTTTATGTACACATGCATAAATATGTAACAAGATTGTTTTTCAAAGGTGAAGGAGGAGAAGATTCTGGGAGGATGGTGGGATAGTTCAGAAAATTCCAGGCTCTCTAAATTTCCTCCACAAAAAATGATAGAACATCTCCTCAAAGTGAATGTAGAGTGGCAGAAATAAATAAAAGTCAGGGTAAAGCAATTGTCTTCCTATGACAATTAGAGAAGACCTCAGGAAAGACCCTGACTTCCCGGGGCAGAGGTTTGGCCTGAGTGAAGAGCAAATATTTCCAGGCTACTCTGCTGAAGCAACAAACAACAAGCCCCAGGGAGAGCTGAATGGGGCCACAGCTTCACCTCAGGAGCTTTCACTTCCTGACAGTGAATAGAGGAAGACTGAAGGTCTCTCTGTTGTTTCAGGATGCCAGGCCAAGCTGTGTTGACCAGACACAATCCAGATTGTGGCTGTGAGAAAGAAGGAGGAAGTAAACACCCAGGTGAGTATGGCAGCAGAGGGGTGGGGACCCTTCTGTCTGTGGGCACTTGAAGGAGAGCAGTCCTTAGTTTAGGTTTCAGGGAAGAGGAGAGAGCCAAAGTTTTCAACCACAGGAAGAACAGGAGGAAGGCAGGAAGCAAGAACACCTGTGGGACAGTGTGGTTGGGGGCCCTAGCCATGGCTTAGGGATAGAGAGGAGTATATGAGCTTGGGCTCCCAATAGAGCTTAGAAAATGACAGTAAGCAGGATCTGAGGCCTGGGGCACCATTCTCCACACCTGAGGACTAGAAATTGATTATAATAATAAGCTGCTAAAATTAAATAAAACAAAATAAAAAGGAGTAAGCAAAGGAAAAAGAATCTAACTGTTGATGACTACTATGGGCCTAAAGAAAACCTGGGTTCATATTCAGAGGAAAATAGTGAAGTTAAAAAGGCACTCTTTTTTTTAAAAGAAAAACTTCAGAAAGAGTTCTTGGAAGAAGTTAAAACCATTATCAACTAGGAATGGCTCCTATTTCTATAAATTTGACTCAGTTCTCTACATACTTGAGAAGTGAGGCCTTTACCAGAGAAACTTGCTATAATTTTTTTCACAATTACGATTACTAACTGTGTTTCCCTCCATAGTATTTTCTCTTTGTTTATTCTACTCTCCTCCCTCACCCTGAACATCCTCAAAAGTGATATACTTCTGATCATCAGAATCTACTCTCCCTCCTATTACCACCCCCCATCTCCTTCCCTTCCTACACACCCTAAACCAAGATAAGTTTGAAATGGGTATGTGATTTTTTTTGGAGGGGCACATGATTTAGACATAAAGAGTGATATCATAAGCAAATTGGGAGAGCAATGAATAGTTTACCTGTCACATCAATGGAGAAGGGAGCAATTTATGACCAAACAAGAGATGGAGAACATTATGAAATGCAAAATGGATGATTTTGATTACAATAAATTTAAAAGGTTTTGCACAAACAAAACCAATGCAACCAAGATTAGAAGGAAAGTAGAAAGCTGGGAAACAACTTTTACAGCCAGTGTTTCTGCTAAAGGCCTAATTTTTTGAATATAGTGTTCAGAGAAAGAAATTAAAGCTATTTATAGTCATATAAAAATTATCTAAATCATTAATTAGTGAAAGGCAAAATAAAGCAACTCCAAGGTACTGCTTCACACCTATTAGACTGACTAATATGACAGAAAAGGAAAATGATAAATGTTGGAGAGTGTGTGAGAAAACATTGAAATTTTGTATATCTTTTGCCATTTGGCTCATTCTGCTTTTCAAAACATTCTTTTCTTCACTGAATTTTTGTACCTCTTTTACCATTTAACCTACTTTGATTTTTAAGGTGTTGTTTTCTTCTGGTGTGCATGTGTGTGTTTGTGTATGTGTGTTACCCAGATGTTAACTTCTCTTTTATAACTTTCTTGTATCACTGTCATTTTGTTTAAATTTTTCCTCTACCGCTTTTATTTGCTATTTAAAGTATTTTAGAGCTCTTCCAGGAATTCTTTTTGGCCCTAAGATCAATTCACATTTTCTTTTGAGGTTTTGGATGTAGCAGTTTTTACTATGCTGTCTTCTGAGTTTGTGTTTTGATCTTCTCTGTCACCATAGTGGCTTTTCTATGGTCAGGATCTTTTTATGCTGTTTGTTCATTTTCCTAATCTATTTCTTGACTTTTAACTTTATATTAAAGTTGGGCTCTGCTTCTGAGGTGGAGGTGGTACTGTTTTAATTTTCAGGTTTTTTAGTATAGCTGTTTTCAGAGCCAGTTCTGGGAAGTCTGTAAGTTTTCATTTCTTCCAAGGTGGTATGCTCTAAGGAGCACTGTATTTGCTACTCTCCTGGCTTGTGCTCTGGTCTGTGAGAGACTACGAGTACTCTTTTCTGTCCTAGAACTATGACCATTACCCCTCCTTCTCTTGCAACTTCAAGCTCTGGTACAATAGTTCTCCCCCTGCCCTGATACCGCGACCCAGGACTGCAACCCAAATCTACGTATGGTCAGATCTACAGAGTCCTACAACCAGTGCCAGCAAAGGAAACCTGTAATCTCATTCTGAACAGTTGTCTGATCCCTTTACTGCCAAGATTTCAATTTAAAAAAGATTTGTTTTTCACCTATAATTAGGAAATATCTGATGAAATTAATAAAAATAATTTTAAAAAAGAGATAATTTGTCACTATGGAGAGTGGTTTCAGTTGAATAATGAGGTCAGAAGCCAGACTGTAGAGGGATAAGAAGAGAATGAGAGAAGTGGAGGCACTGATTTTCAATGACTTTCTCAAAGAGTTTAGCTGCAAAAAGGAGAAGAGATGTGGGATATGAGCTAGTAGCAAATGAGAGATTTATGGAGGTTTGCTTTTATTGGTTTAGGTGTTGGTGTTGGTGTTGTTTGTTGTTGTTGATGGTGGTGGTGTTGGGTTTTTTGCATGAGAGAGACATGTATTATGCAGTTAAGTGTGTGAGACCATTCAGGTCTTGACTCTTGGTCCAGTATGCTTTCCATGTGTTGCTTGAACGATATATTGTATAATATTTCCCTTTTCTCAGTACCTTTGACTCTTTCCCATGTTCCTAATCCTAATCGGAAAAACCAAAACA
Organism: Phalanger gymnotis; assembly: GCA_028646595.1. Classification (NCBI taxonomy): domain Eukaryota; kingdom Metazoa; phylum Chordata; class Mammalia; order Diprotodontia; family Phalangeridae; genus Phalanger; species Phalanger gymnotis. The sequence continues at coordinate 2,351 of JAQQSZ010007423.1, read as the reverse complement.
TGAGACATAATGGGAAAAAATTAGATTAGAAAAGTTTAAGGAATTTAATGTAAGACATACTTTTAAAACAGATTCAAAGAATGCTAGATGTGGTGACTATTAAAAATCCCTCTAGTAAAATTCTCTTGGCAAAAAAAAGAACAAGTGAGAATTTATGATTTTTCTTCCTGACTTCTGTTGACATGGTTGAGGTGTTAATTTTATCCTGTCCAGTATTTAAATTTTAATTGTATATGTCAAAATAGAAATGTCATCTTTGAACCGGATGTAATACATAAATGTCACATTAAAAGAAAATGAAGCACCAACTCCAAGTTACTTAAAAGCTTATTGACTTAACAAAATAATATGTAATCTAAAAAACCTGTAATATGGTTTTATTAAGAAAATCCCTAGAACGCAGAGGACACAGCATCTCTAAAAATGAAGCATTGTGCTTTAGCATGGCATCCACAGTGTTTTGACCATTTTTTCTCCATTTTTTTCTTTCATTTAGTCTCTGCTACTATCTGATTAGTTAGTTACTGTCACAAATTGTTAAGTGTAGGAACTCCCCACTACAGTTATTTATAAAGGGAATCTTTGATTATATAAGTTCAGGGTTATACTTAACACTCTCCAAGCTTCCTCCTAACTCTCAACTATTCACTTCAAGTAGATGAAATGGGGCCACCAAAAGGAATATTTCTAGCATGTGCCCATAAAAATATTAATTCATCCAACAGGCACTTAATAAGTAGCTACTGCATATAAAAAAAAACTATGTTAAGTGCTGTGGGATTATATAAGAAAGTATGCCTTTCCTCTAGAGTCCTGGAATCAGTTTTATCTCTTTTCTGTACACCAACATTTGTACCAGTGGCTCCATATCTACAGAAGGAGCACCATACAAATTTTTCTCACAAAGTGGATAATTTGTTTCATACCAGATCTATAGTGCAAGAAGGTAGTATGACTATGTGAAAGTGCTCAAGTACAAGCCTGGCAATGTCTTCTATGTCTATTATATGAGGAGGAATGAGCTATGTTCAAGAAGATCATCACCTGGTTGTGCATCAAAAAGCATCTCTAAGAGATATAGTTTGCCTAGGTGGAAGAAGTATTTGTACTGATGAAATGATGGATTTTTGAAGTATTGAGGTTTTAGTTACTCTTTTGCTCCTTTGGGTAAAGGCATTAAAGGGCCCCGTTAAGAACACAAATACAGGTTGAGGTCTCCAATAGTTGAGGATTAACTGAGAAAATTGTGGCACTTCAATGTAATTAAATTTTATTGAGCTATAAGGAATCTTGGCGGGGGGTGGGGGTGCGGAACTGTTCCTAGAAGCTTGAAAATATTTGTATGAACTGATGAGTGAAGTGAGAAGTAAGACAAAGATGTATACAGTAATAAAACATTTAATATATGGCTTTGAGAGACTTGAGAATTTTCATCAATGCAATGAAGCGATTCCAGGAAACTGGTGAGAAAGCATGGTATTCACTTCCATACAGAAAGTGATCAACTCAAGGTACAGAAAGAGATAATACATATTTTGCATATGGCTAATGTATGGATTTGTTTTACTTAACTATATTTGTTAGAATGGCATTCCTTTTTCTTTTTTGGAGTTAGGGCAAAAGTGTTAAAATAAATTAATCGAGTTTTAAAATAAAGCATAATTTTATTTAAAAAAGATACAACTTCTTGGTTATCCAAGTTGGATAAAATTTATGTAACTATTAACAATCAATCAATGAACACTTATTAAGGACTGCATATGTGTTAGCACTGCAGATACAAAGTAAAAGTGCCTGCCCTCAAGAAGGGTGCATTTTAATGTGAAAGTGGGAGGGAGGTGGGTGGATAGAAGACATTAAAAAAATCTAAACCTACGAAGTTGCAGAGTAATCTACACAGTAGATTACTATCTATACTATATTACACTATACTATAAAATACCAGTAACTATAAGATTACAGAGTAATTTACAGAATAAATTATTATATTATACTATACAAATTACTGAAAGATTACAGTCTAATCTACAGGATAAATTATTATATTATACTATACTAATTACTATAAGGTCACAGAGTAAGCTACAGAGTAAATTACTATACTATACCATTACTATACTATACTATACTATACTATACTATACTATACTATACTATACTATACTATACTATACTATACTATACTATACTATACTATACTATACTATACTATACTATTCAATACTATACTATACCATTCTATAGTAATTACTATAAGGTTATGGAGTAATCTACAGGGTAAATTACTATACTATACTATACTACACTATGCTATACTATACTACACTACACTACACTACACTACACTACAC
>JAQQSZ010007422.1:0-13311 GCA_028646595.1 Phalanger gymnotis | reverse complement strand
GACTGGGGAACAGGGCAACCAGAGTGTACGCCATCTTGGAGTGGGGGGGGTGGAAATGGGGAGAAAATCTGTAATTTAAACGCATGTGAAAATCAATGCTGAAAACTAAACATATTAAAAATAAATTAAAAAAGAAAGAAAAAAGAAAATAAAGAGTGAAGTATAAAAAATATTTAACATAACATTACTAAAGTTGAAAATTGAAGAGAAAAAATAAAAAGAAAAATATAAAAACTGTATCTATGTTACCATAGATATCTTTTTTTAAAAATAATTATTTATGATAATAAAAGAAAACTATTTGTTATAAAACATCACTTTCTATTGATGTTCATGAGCTGACAACTTTTCACCAAAAAGGGTGGAGGTATATTTTCAAGCAACAAAACCCTGAAGGATATCCAGCTGCAAACAATAACTAGAGAAAGTTGAAAAAGCCTAGATTTATAAATACTATACTTCTTTACCAGCAGTCACTGTGTGAAAAGATACAGACTGTCTCTATGACAAAAACATATCCTGTCATTAGCCAAAAGATTATCTTTTCCACAGCCCTTCATTTATAATCTGCATAGCAAAAGGAAGCAAAGTTCAGAATCAGTGATTTGTGTGTAGTTTTCAAAATCATGAACTAGATCCAACTAGATGCATTAAGCACAGATACTTAGCCAAGAAGTTTTAGATTAAAATTTCAAATTCTTGGAGTACAAACTGTAAGATTTCTTTTCTTGAGGAGCGGGAGAAAAGTGGTAAGATTCAGACAAGATTATAATAGCCTCAGAATGAGATCTAATAGCCACACACATCCAGAAACCAAACTTGAAGGAATCATCTTGGTGACTGACTTCCTAGTGTACCTACTTCCCATTGGCACCTTTCTTTCCCAAAACTCATTTTGTTCCTTTTAGATTCAGTTCTTTAATTAAATACATTCTCTTCCCTTCTTGCTGATCTCACTTCTCCCTTAGTTCTAAGAAAGGACTTAAACTCCCACAAATGGTGCTTGTCATATGAGAAAGATTTTAAATTTAAGAAACTATGCTTAGCAAAACTTTCAGTTCCTCCATTAATTTGTGGTTACAGTCATTTCTAGGAAGAGACTTAAGATTTTTGGAGAGGAAGATATCGAGGTTAAAGTTCATGTGACTCATTCAAATTCTCAATAGTTCTAAGTGGAAGAACATAAGTTTTGACCCAAATCTTTTGAAACCAGAACCAGTTATCTTTACTACACTTATCCAATTATCATAATGTAAGGATGGGGGGGGGAGATTTACTTTTTTCTACACTTGCCCTAGCTTACTTGATGTCCTCATAGAATAAAGTTATATATAAGTTGTTAATACCCAGGAAATATTTCAAAAGTCTCAATACCTCTATCTTGGAAGGGGCTCTGGCAAGAAATAGTTAAAAATACTGCAGGAAAATCAGTTGATAGGAAAGCTTCATTTCCTAGATGGGTAATCATAAATTTGCTTGAAAAAGACTGGAATAAAGTTGAATTTCAGTGATTTCCTTTTAGCTCTACTAATAGAGTTAAAAAGAAGTGCAACCTTTTATAAGAGTCTGATTGCTCTCTGCTGCTGACCTGATTTTAGAAGCAAAAGCAGAGAGGAAAAATATATTTTGACACTACTTTTCTGTAAGGATAGGTTTATTCAATTAAATGACAGAATATCCTTTTAAAAGAAGAACTAGGTTGACTTATATGTACACTGCACAGAAAACCAGAGTAAATAATTTGTCAATGAGCATTACTTTGCTATAACCAGATACTGAGAGCTGATTCAGCAATGTAGAATTCAATTGAATCAGGAGTTGGTTGAGGTTGTTTGCATTGTTCAGAGTGCTTTCACAAGAACTTGTCAGTTTTCTGGTTTTGAGAAAATATTTCATTACTAGAATAGTGTAACATTATATTAGTTTTTTAATGGTGGTTGTGTGTTAAAAAAATTAAAAACAGAAAGAAAACTTGTAATTGGAACAACATCCTAACCCTTTCTGTGCTGTGGGAGTTAGGATGGTTATTCATTAAAATGTATTGAAACTATCCTTAATACCTAATGAACTAAAGGGGCTGTCACTTCATGGTGGCCCAAGTAGAAAACAGCTCTAGGTCCCTCTTATGTTTAGAAAACAGATTGTGATGGGCAGTGTAGAAGAAAGGAAGCTTCAATCATTGAATCAACTGTGGGTATGTTCAATGCGTATTTTTGTTGAGTGTTGTTCAGATGTTTCAGTCACATTCAATTCTTCGTAATCCCATTTGAGATTTTCTTGGCAAAGATACTGGATCAATTCACCTTTTTCTTCTCCAGCTCATTTTACAGAGGAGAAATGATTCCAACGGGGTTAAATGACTGTTCAGGGTTACACAACTAGTAGGGTCTGAGACCAGATTTGAACTCAGGAAAATTCCTGACTTCAGGCCCAGTAGTGAATTCATTGTACTACCTAGCTTCCTCTTCTTGGTTGAATAGGCTTCTATAAGGACTATGAAAATTCCTTTTTGTAAAATGAAGAAAACATAATCTGTCATTAGCCACAAGATTAGTTTTTTAGACTCCTCCACTAATAATCTGCTTTGCAAGAGGAAGAAAAGTTTGATCTAGGAAACAATAATTTGTATGAAGGTTTCTAAGTCATGAAACTTGGTCTTTTGAATAGTCTATTAATATTTCATTCAAGTATTGAAAAGAAACTATGAGGGTACAAAGTTAAGTCAAACCTATCCGGGGGAAAGCTAATCACTGCTTTATCATTTTGAGGGCAATGAAGGAAGAGATTTGCCTAACAGAACAGTGAAGACCATGAGGTGAGGTTGTTCATGAGGGGAACTAAGATATCAAAACCCACTATCTAGAATTATGAGTTGCCCTAAGAAAATAGGTGGTCCTAACTTACATGTGTGCTAGAAACTGTGGTAAAATAATGTTAAGTAAATGTTTTATGTTTAAGAGCTAATCTCATCATTGTCAATGACTTGTGTAGATAAACTACTTGTGTGACTAAAACACTAGTAAGGCTCAAGAGCCGAAGTATGGAATAGGGAAGTATTAAATGTATTCTTCTCAGATCATAATACAATAAAAATTATGTTCAACAAAGGGCAATGGAAAAATAGATTAAAAATTAATTGGAAGCTAAATAATCTAATCCTAAAGGATAAGTGGGTCAAAGAACAAACCATAGAAACAATCAATAATTCCATTAAGGAGAATGACAAAAATGAAACAACATACAAAAATTTATGGGATGCCGCCAAAGTGGTACTTAGGGGAAAATTTATAACTCTAAATTCTTACATCAACAAAATGGGAAAGAACAGATCAATGAATGGGATATGCAACTATAAAAGTAGAAAAATAACAAATTAAAAATCCGCAATTGATCACCAAATTGGAAATCCTGAAAATCAAAGGTTTGATTAATGATTAAAATAAACAACAACAACAATGATGATGACAACAACGACAACAGAGCTAAATAAATCTTAAAGCTGGTTTTATGGAGGGAAAAACAAATAATATAGATAAGCCATTGGTTAATTCATTTTTTTTTAAACAGAAAGCAGAAAACCAAATATCCAGTACTAAAAATGAAAAGAGTGAAATCACCACCAATTAAGAAGAAATTAATGCAATCATTAGAAAATATTTTGTCCAATTATGCCAATAAATCTATCAATCTGAGTGAAATTGTTGAATATTTACAAAAATATAAATTACCCAGATTGAGAGATCATGAAACAGAATGCTTATATAACCCATCCTAGAAAAAAGAAAAAGAAATTTAACAAGCCATTAATGAACTGCCTAGGGAAAAAAAAAAAATTCCAAGGGCTAAATGGGTTCACAAATTCTACCAAACATTTAGAAAAAAAGATTCCAATACTATATACTATATTTCCCCATGTATAAGGCGCACCTTAATTTTGGGGCCCAAAATATGAAAAAAAATGTATTACATAAAGTTATTGAACTCAAGTTTTATGCATCTGCTCATAGCTTTCAGGCATCTTTTGGGTAAGTCTGGTGCATATGCACATGCTTAGTCTATTCTTTTTCATGAACCCGAAGCACCAATTGTGTCCTCCTTTGAAATCGGTAACTTCTTTTTTAACAGCAATTCTTCTTGCTTCATGCTGAATCACCTTTGTGGACAGAGGAAATCCAATTGCCCTTTGCTCTTCAATCCATATCTTCAATTCGCTCTCTAAATCAGGCCATTTTGCTGACTTGCCTCTTATGGCCTTCTGTTTCAACAATCCAGCTAGCAGCTGCTGTGTGGGGTGTAAAATCGACAACAACCAGCTCACAGAACACTACAAAAGCCCAGGTTCTTTTCATCTGCTTTACTAAGGAAAGCAATGTTAAGGGGTTGACAATCTCACCTTAATCCAGCATACAAATGCCATTCACCTAGTTCAGAGGAAAAGCCAGCACCCTGAACTTCAGAGCAAATACAAACAGAATACAAACATCGACAGATAGACCAAATACAGTTCATAGTCACCAACATCTAAGTTCAGCCTGGGAGCTCATAACAAGGGCTGGCCCAGAGTCACTTGAGGTGGGTAAGAGCTCCAAAAAAGAGAAAGCCAACCTCTGGTTTTATATCTTTTTCAGAGGCAAGGGTGAGTCACACATGCAACTCACCCATGTGACCTGAAATCGGCACAAAGAGGTGACTTAAACCCACATGGTCTAAAAGCCTCTGATGTCCCAATGCCACTCAAATCCATGTAAAGTAGCCCTTCCCCTGAGGCAAGGAGGTCACTGAGGACTCCCAATCTAACCAAGGAAACAAAGGCCAAAATCTTCTAGGGCACTTGGTTGAACTGAGTGCTAAGAGCCCATTTTGATTGCCCACACACTCTACCCCTGTTCAAGGGTACATAATCTAAATAGCCATTGATCCTGGAACAAAATAGAGGCATTATACATTGTGATCCAATCATGCAGGAAACTAAAACATATCATTCACAACAAATCAAAACATATCATTCAGTGCCATTCCCAAATATTTGTTTACAATTCAAATGTGCACCCCTAGGTCAAAGCAAGTTAATCTCTTTACCTTGTATTCATAAAGTAGTTCTTGAGCATCACACCACCATTGCAGGCTTTTTCCAGTACCCTCAGGCATGGGCACGCTTTAGTTAGTAAAGTCCTAAAGCAAACAAATAAATACGGTACTTCTTGGGGATGTCTCCTTCTCCCCAAACTGCTATTGCAGGCTCCCACTTGGCACCCAAAGTTCAAACAAAGTTCTATTGGGGTCTGTTCTCCCCATTATGTTCCAGTCCCCTGTTCCAAGTCTTGAGGGGCAGCTGGGTGATAAAGCAAATAGGGTGGGGTCCCTGAGGGTGCCAGGCACTTCCCCCACCCCACCATAAACAAATCTACCCCTCCCTCCTGGGTCCCAAACAGGCCCAGGGTGGTGGTGGTGGAGGGGGGCAGCGAGCAGAGGGAGGCAGCACAGAGATACACTTAGCTCCTTGCTGCAAAGTTTCCATCTTGCCCCAGGGCTGAATTTCAGTGGCCAAGCCTGGCTTCTGCCTGGCCTCTCCTGGCTTCTGCCAGAATGTAGGTGATTCTCTACTTTTTCGCTCATGTCACCAAAGTCAACTCCAAGGCAGTTCAGCACTTTCAGCTTTTTACAGTTCCCATGCAGGCAGTCTTCAGCTCTGTCTAGATCAATATTTGGGCAGCTGCCATCTGCTTCTTTCTCCTCACCAGCCCATACTGCCAAATCTGCAGCACAGTCCTCCAGGACCAGGCTTCTTCTACCATGACATTTTCAGTAGGGTTTCTTCTTCCTATAGCCAGTATAGGATTGTTTTCTCAGTTGGAGGAGGATGAAACTTATGTTCAGCAGCACAATTTCCCTTCACTTTTGCAAACTGGATCACTTTTAACTTGAATTCAGCACTGTATGAAAATCTTTTCTGAGACATTTCTGGGCAGAAAGTGGCAAAACATAACCTAATATACCGGTAACAAATGCAAAACAACGAGTGCAAAGACAACAAGTGTGAAAAAGCAGGAAATTCAGATAAAAAAATGTATAGCAATGAGCACAAAAACAAATGCAAAGAAAAAAATCTATAACCACTATATAAGAGGCACCCAGTTTTTAGACCCCCAATTTTTCAGAAAAGGGTGTTTCTTATACATGGGGAAATACAGTAAACTATTTGGAAAAGTGGATGGAGTCCTACTAAACTAGTTTTATGACACAAATAGGGTTCTTATATCTAAACCAGGAAGACCTAAAACAGAAAAAGAAAATTATAGACCAATTTTGTAATGAATATCCATGCCAAAATGTTGAAAACAAATACTAGCAAGATGATTACAGCAATACATCACAAAGATTGCACACCATGACCATGTGGGATTTATACCAGGAATGCAGAACTGATTCAATATCAAGAAAATTATCAACATAATTGACTGTAACAATAGATAATGAAACAGATTTTGATATAATACAGTGCCCAGTATTATTACAAAACAGTGGAAAACATAGAGAAAAGGGAATATTCCTAAAAATGATAAGCAGTAGCTATCCAAAAACACCAGCAAGTGTTATATATAATGGGGATAAGTCAGAAGCCTTCCAAATAAGATCTGGGGTGAATCTTTTGTACTACAAATATTAACTTTAGCAGTAAGAGAAGAAAAAGAAATGGAATGAATTAGAAAAGACAAGGAGGAAACAAAACTGTCGCTCTTTGCACATGATATGATGGTATACTTAGAGTATCCTAGAGAATTACTTGATATAAAGATTACTAAAAATTATTTGAAATAATTAACAAATTTAGCAATGTTGCAGGATACAAGATAAATCCAAATAAATCATCAGCATTTCTTTATGTGACCAAAAAGCCCAGCAGCAAGGGATAGAAAGACATTCCATTTAAAACAATTGTAAGCAATATAAAATACTCAGGATTCTACCTGCCAAGACAAACCCAGGAACTATATGAAAACAATTACAAAACGCTTTTCCCACAAATAAAGTCAGATCTAATCTACTGGAAAAATATCAATTGTTCATGTCAATATAATGAAAATGACAATTATGCTTAAACTAATATACTTACTCAGTGCCATACCAATCAACCTACCACCAAACTATTTGATCAAGCCAGAAAAAATAGCAGCAAAATGCAACTGGAAGAATAAAAAGTTAAGGATATCAAGGAAAAAAATACAAAGCAAGGAGGCCTACCAATACAAGATCTCAAACTATATTATAAAGCAATAATCATCAAAATGATCTGTTACTGGCTAAGAAATAGAATGTTGGATCAGTGGAATAGATTAGCTACACAAAGTACAGTAGTCAATGACTCTAGTAACCTAGTGTTTGAGAAACCCTAAGACCCTAACTCTTTGGAGATGTCACTGTCTGGCAAAAACTGCTGATAAATATAGAAAATACAGGACTTAAAATAGGCATAAATCAACATCTCACATTGAATACCAAGATAAAGTCAAAATGGTTGTATGATTTAGGCATAAAAGGTGACACCATAAGCAAATTAGGAGAATGAGGAATAGTATACCTGTCAGAGTTATGGGGAAGCAAATAATTCATGACAAAACAACAGATAGAGAGAATTACAAAATCTGAAATAGATAATTTTAAATATATTAAATTTAAATACATTTTTACAAAGAAAACCAATGCAACCAAGATTAGGAGGAAAGCAGAAAGCTAAGAAACAATCTTTATAGCAAATGTCTCTGATAATGACTTCATTTCTCAAATATACAGAAAAATGAGTCAAATTCATAACACTACAAGTCCTCCCCCAAATGATAAATGGTCAAAGGAATGAACAGGCAGTTTTCAGGTGGAGAAATCAAAGCTTTCTATAGTCATATGAAGAATTGCTTTAACTCACTTTTGATTAAAGAAATGCAAATTTAAACAACTCTGAGGTACCTTGGATTCATACCTTTCGAATTGACTAATGTGATCAAAAAAGAAAATGATGCATTGGACAGGATGTGGGAAAATTGGGTCAAGAATGTGCTGTTGGTGGAGTTGCGAATTGATCCGGACATTCTGGAGAGCAACATGGGATTATGTCAAAGGGTAAGCAAACTGTGCATATGATTTGAGCCAGCAATATCATTACTAGGTTTGTATTCCAAAGAGATCATAAAAAAGGGGAAAGGACTCACATGTATAAAAATATTTGTAGTGGCAAATTTTAGAAATTAAGGGAATGTCCATCAATTGGGGTATGGCTGAACACGTTATGGTATATGAATGTAATGGAATACTCTTGTGCAATAAGAAATGATGAACAGGTAGATTTCAGGAAAATACCAGGAAAGACTTCTACAAACTGATGCATAGTGAAATGAACAGAACTAGGAAAACATTGTACATAGTATCAGCAACATTATGTGATAATCAACTACGAATGACTCAGTTCTCCTCAGCAATGCAATAATCCAAGACAAGTATAAAGGACTCACAAAGGAAAATGTTATCTACAGCCAGATAAAGAAGTGATGGACTCTGAATGCAGAATTAATCTTTTTTTTTTTACTTACTTTATTCTTTTTCACGGTTTTTTTTTTTTTTGCTTTGGATCTATTTCTTCCTTCACAACTGGGACTAATAAGGAAATATATTTTACATGTTAACACTGGATAACCTATATCAAATTGTCTACCATTTTCAAAGGAGGGGAAAGGAGGGAATAAAAAATGGTTAAAAATTTGGAAGTTAAAATCTTGCAAAAATGAATATTAAAAATTGTAATGACATGTAATTTGGAAAAAAATGAAATAATATTTTAAAAATAAAGAAAAGTGTCAATCAGGGTAATAACAGAGCTATTGTTCTGAATTCCAGTATAAGCAACTCTCCTGTATTTGACATTTCATCTTGGTTCCTAGTTCCTAGTCTCTGGCACACTTTCTAGATTTTCCATCCTAGCTCCCTGATTTTGGTTTAGATTCAGCTTCTTCTTTTGGAGCTCTTTAGCACCAGTTTATGACCTATATTCTTTAGATTGTCTCCTGTGATGCTCAAGCTTAGAATCTAGTTCCTTTATAGGATAGGTTTCCAAGTACATCCAAATTTACTTCAGATTTTCCCTTAGTGTGCTTACTGTGGCTCTTCCCCATTAGAGAGGCAGAATGGTATTGAGGATATTGTGTTCCAACTTGGAATCACCTAACCTAGATTTGAATTTTGCATTTGCTACTTAATACCTGTTTGATCATGGGCAAGTCACTTTAACTACATGTGCCTCAGTTTTCTCACCTGCAAAATGAGAACTTTGGACTACATGATCTCTAAGATCCCTTCCAACTCTTTATCTATGAATAATTCTCTATCAAAGAATTCTAGAACAATATGGATATTAATAACTTTCAGAAAGTTAAACTTACCAGACATATTTTCATTAATTTCAGTAAAAGAAATACTTATAGTATGGAAGCCAACATGGCAGAATGAAATAATAGTCACCTAGAAGTACAATATTCCCTTCTATATTAATTATTTTGCAGGATTCCTATATTATCTGTCTGTGGATAAATTATAGTAGAACTTGGCTAAATCTAAATAAAAACTGACAGTGAACATAATATTGCAGCTAAAAAATAATTTCACAGTTCTACTGATAGAATAGAATTATTATATATGTTTTTCTTTTCTAAATGAAAACTATACACTCAAAAATAAAGGTAAAAATGAATCAATATTTCTTCATAGACCTCTCATGGCTAAATTATGTATCTCAGTATACATAACTACATATTTATCAAATGGAATAAAATTCAATAGAAATTTGTTAGACTCTTGCTGTCTGTAAGTCACTGGGCAAGATGCTGGTAATACAAAGACACAGAATTTGTTGTGTTGGAGCTCACAAGCAAATAGGAGAGACAATAAAGCATGTAAAAATATTTATGGGATAAGGCATCATGTGATAAAGTAGAACCTCTGTGAAAGTCTTATGATAAAGTTTATGAAAAAGAAGTCTAAGATGGGCATGAATCAGGAAAGTCTGTGTTATTATTGGTTCAACTTTCCTCACACATGATACTTCTCAGGGTGTCGTTACTTTAGCTAGGCTGGTTTCCCTGCCATGTGAGTTGAATTGGTAGAGAAAACCAACCCCTTGTCCCCTGGAGGTGCTTGTGATGGATAGGCTGAAAGCAGGACTGATCATTTTCTAGGTGCTACCACTCCCAGGACTTGTATGTTTTTCAGGGGAGAAGACAACATAAAATGAAAATTCAAAGGGAAATTTTGAAAGATACTCACTTGGGGGTAAAGTGTATGAGTCCAGGTAAAAAAGCTATATTGGAAGTATACATACATACATATGTACATATGTGTGTGTGCATTTTATGGTTTCAAAACATGTTGCAAATACTATCCCATTTGATCCTCCAACAGCATTGGGAGGTAAATGCTACTGTCCCCATTTTGCAGATGAGGAAATTAAAGCAGACAAAGATTAAGCGATTTTCCTGGGAAAACGCAGGTATTAAGTTACATAAGGCAGAGTTTGAACTCAAGTCTTCCTCAATTCAAGTCCAGTATTCTATCAACTATTCTATTATCTAGTTGAAAAGAAGGTAGGGACAGAGAGGGAGTGTATAAGGAAAAAAGACAGACAAAGATGAAATTCATCTCTATATTTTTTTTCAGGGCCAGGTCCTGCTTCCTTTCCATTCGATATGAGAAAGAGCACCTCCATCCAACCGAAATATAGGAATATATAAGAATAGAGTTCAATTCCATCACATTCAAGACCTACTGTTTTGAAGTACGTAGACCCTAAGATATGTCTAAGACTATTGGCAGTAAATAGAAGCTGTCCACAGAAGTATATTATATGGCACTCCTTCAAAATAGACTAAGTGATAATTATCCTCCTTCCCCACATTGAGCTATGTTTGAGCCTGAAGGAGTCCTTGCCTTAGAGAATGCTGATGAAATACCCTTATAGCAATCTGCCACACCACAACCTCTCCCTAATTCTCAGTCTTCCTTACCCCCAGGTTCTTTCCCTATTGTCTTCAAATATGCATACAACCCTTGCAGTATGGCTTCTGACATCACCACTCAGTTGAAACTGTTATCTCTAAGGTTACTTACAGATGACTTCTAGTTTAGTGTTTTTATTTTTTGCTCCAAATGTGAATATTTCTGGCCTCATCTAAGATCCAATTAAAACTCCACCTTCTTCCAGAAGCCTTATCTAACTCTTCTTAATTTCAGTAGCTTCTCTCTTCTGATTGTTTCCCATTGATCATATACACACATACATACATAGGTATATATGTACAAATATGTACGTGTGTATACTGCTTTGTATATATTTTTGGTATGTTATCCCCTCTCCCATTAGACTGTAAGCTCTGAATGCAAGGACTGTTTTTGCCTCTTTTATGTCTCTAGTATTTAACACAGTGCCCGGCACATAGTAAGTGCTAAATAAATGTTTAATGAATGACTTTTTTTTTAATTCTCAATTTTACAAATGAGCATTTACATACACAAAGTAGGATATAAAATGATGATTGTACATACATATAAATACATGTCTATGAGATATATTTTACTTTCCCCTTTAAGTTTGCATTGAAGATGTAGTTATCAAAGCCGGCCTACTTGTTTGTGTTTTCCTAAAACCTTCCTTTTGCCTGTGCATTCTCTAATAATTTTCTCATTTTTTTTCCTTTTTTGTGAATTTAACAATCATTAACCCCCTTCTTTCATGCTATCTTCACCCAAATTGCAAAAACATAAAAATAAAATTTTGTAGCAAAAATGTATAATCAAGATAGACAAAGTGCCACATTTATCATGTCTAAAATATAGGTATCATTGTCATCCTTGAGTATATCACTTTTCTATCAGGAGATCAGTAGCATTCTTTTTCATTCAGCCTTTGAATATTTGATTGGTCATTGCAGTCAGTCAGGGAAAAAAAAAATATTAAATACACACTACACGCCATGTACTGTGCTATGCCCTAGGGATATAAAGAAATACAAAAAACAGTCACAATCTAACATTAGCACAGTACCTAGTACATAATGATTTATTCTTTTTTTAATTTTTTTAAATTGAATACCAAATTCTCTCCTTCTCTCTTTGCCCTTCTCCGTTCATTGAGAAAGTAAGCAATATAAATTATGTAAGTGAAGTTGTACAAAACAAATTTCCATATTAGCTATATTGAAAAATAAAACAATAAAAAGCAAGAAACAAAGTTAAAATTTACTTCAATATGTACTCAAGAGTACATCAGAGCTCTCTGAAGGTGGATAACATTTTTCAACATTTTTATCATGCTCTAAGTGTATTGTCAATTAGGTTGGGACTTTCTTTACTCTTTTAGAATGCTTAATTAAATGTCTTTGATTGAGTCTTACTAGGTTACTTGAGCCCCAGGCCCAAACCCCTATCTACTAGGTGCTAAGCCTGTGTGGGCATGAAGCCCTCAGGGTCCCAAGTGGAGTTGCTAAGACCAGAGCCAATACTAGGAGCCTGAGTTCTGGTCACTCAGATGATGTTTCATGAAGGCTAAAGAGTGCATAAAAAGAGAGAACAGAGCTATTTGCTTGGGGCTCTCATTCTTGGAGGTATGTTGATGTGGAAAATCTGGGCAGCTATAGTTAAGACTTCAGGAGGGAATAACATACACACTTGATTGGATATCTTACTGCACAGAAAAGGAGGAGGAAGGAAATAAAAAAAGGGGGGACAATAAGATGGAGGACAGTAGGTAATAGCAAGCAATCACTTTCAAAAAGGGACAGAGTCAAGGGAGAAAAATGAATAAAGGAGGATAGGATAGGTAGGAGCAAAGTATAGTCAGTCTTTTACAACATGAGTATTGTGGAAGAGTTTCACGTGATGACACACATGTGGCCTATGTTGAATTGCTTGCCTTCTTATGGAGGGTGGGTGGAGAGGGAACAGGGGAGAGAATTTGGAAATCAAACTTTTAAAAGCAAATGTTTAAAAAAAAAGTTTTTGCATGCAACTAGGAAATAAGATATGCAGGCAATGAGGCATAGAAATCTATCTTGCCCTACAAGAAAGTAAGGGAAAAGGGGATGGAGAGGAGTAGGGTGACAGAAGAGAGAGCTGACTGGGGAACAGGGCAATCAGAATATATGCCATCTTGGAGTGGGGGGAGGGTAGAAATGGGGAGAAAATTTGTAATTGAAACTTGTGAATATCGTTGCTGAAAACTGAAAATATTAAATAACTAAATGAATGAATGAATAAATATGAAAAAATAAAGTC
>JAQQSZ010007421.1:0-13311 GCA_028646595.1 Phalanger gymnotis | reverse complement strand
CCACCAGGTGGGCCTGGGGCCAGAAGCAACTGCAGCTGTAGTTCTAAAGCTGCCCCCGCCTCCGTTGCCCCAGGGGCGGTAGCCGAACCTCAAACTCTGTCCTGTCCCGCAGCTTTTCCCACTAACCTTCTCTGTTTTCTTTGCTGTTTGTGGGTTGTGAGGTCTGGTACATGCCACAGCTCAGTAATTCAGGATGCCAGGGCACTCTCCGCTCATCTCCTGGTCTGGTAGGTCCACGTCTGGTATATTCATGCCGCGCGCACTGGGCTCAGCTCTGCTCCCCTCAGCTGGGGGCTGGGAGCTCCGTGTGGGACAGACTTTACCCAGAGACCATCCAGGCTGTCTTGGGCTGGAGCCCTGCTTCCCTCTGCCACTTTGTGGGTTCTGCAGCTCTAGGATTGGTTCAGAGCCATTTTTTATAGGTTTTTGGAGGGACTTGGTGGTCAATGGTATTCTTGATACCTCCCTGTAAATCACCTGAAGTTATGTTGCAAGCAATGGAAAAGTCGATTGAAATCTAAAGCTGACATTTTTTCAAGTCTCTTTCAGTATTAGAACATTCTCAAGAGTGTTTGTATGGGAGGAGCAGGGGGAAGGAGGGGTGTTCTATGTTATATGTATTTTTATTTCGAAAGACCTAGAGGGAGAGAGGAGGAGATTCAATTCAACAAGCATTTATTACTCATCTACTATGTGCCAGGCACTATGCTTAATGAGAGGGCTACAAAGCCAGAAAAGAGTCCCTGCTCTCAAGGAACTTCCATTCTATTGATGATGCTGATAGAATAAAGTCCAAGGGGTTGAAAGATGGACCAAATATTTCCTTTTCCTTTAAATTTCAAGGATTTGAAGTCCTGTGTTCCAAGGAAAGTATGCTCCTTAATCTTAGTGCCTACCCTCCAAGACCCTGCCAAATTTAGACCCTGTATGTATCATGTTTGTATATAGTCATTTGAAAGTTGTCTCCCTCATTTGTGTGAGCTCCATGAAAGCAGGCACTGGTTTTTACCTTTCTTAATGACCCCAGTGCTTAGCATAGCACCTAGCACACAGTACGCACTTAACAAATGCTTCTATTTAAATAAATGATTTGACAATGAAAAAATTATAAAAATGCTAGTTGACAAACAGGATGGATGGTTCTTTCTCAGAAAGTTATCCTTAGAATTGAAAATGAATTTGGGGGTGGAGAGAGCTAAAATTTCTGTTACATCCAGCCAGGTGAAGTAAAAAAGGAATGTAATTTAACCAGTCAGAGAGAGAGGACTCAGAGGTACCTGGCCCTCTCATACTTCCCCAACCCTCAATGGTAACTACTTCTTTTAAGTCTAATGAGAGGGGGATATAGGTTCTCCATCAAAGAAGCAAGCCTGTGGTGAGTGCAGTCATGGGGGTTTCAGTACAGAAACATGAAAAGCAAGGAAAAATTCTTAAGCAAAAACATTTCCTTTCCTTTTGATTTTCTCCTAAAATAATCACGGAGTAGGGGGAGAAGAAGAAGGAATGTGAAGGGAGGCAATGGAAGGAGGCACCAGAGAATACACAAGTAAATACAGTAGATAGCAGAGCTACACATTGGTAAGAATTTTATAAATTCACCAGAATCAGTCAATGGGACCTATTGTCCCCAGTGCCCCATTCACTTCCTGGTAGTCAATTAGGGCTTTCAGAGAAGCAGATTAACTCCTTCAGGTCATCAGGGGATTGCTGACTGGGGTAATGGAAAGGAACCATTTTATGGGGTTGGATGAAGTTTCAGAAGAATTGGCCATTTTTTTAAAAAAATTAAACTTTTTTTTAAAATCTGAAATATTTCAACCATTCTTTGTCTCTCTTTCAATGAGGGAATTCTCTAGCATCTGCCCTGCCAACAGTTACTTTTTTATACTTTTTAATATTGAGTTAGCAATATTAAGAATTTTTTGTTTGTTTCTTGGTCTAGACCTCTGATTTCATCAGGGTAGAGAATTCCTGGTATGGAAACCCTCTCTATGTTATGCAGGGGGTCACGGATTCCCAAGGGGTCTGTGGGCAGATTTCAGAAGGCCCGTTAACTTGTATAGGAAAAATATATCTTTATTTCAATACGATTGATTTTCTTTGTGTTCTTATGTATTTTTATCTAATGCATTTAAAGGGGTCTGAAAAGGGGTCCATAGACTTTGCCAGATGGCTAAAGAGGTCTATGATACAAAAAAGATCAATGATCTACATAAGTAGGCAACTTATTTGTAATGTAGGGTGTTGACTAGGTCATTGAGAAGTCAAGTGACTTGCCCAGGATCACACAGTATGGATCAGGGTCAGCATTTGAACCCAGGTCTTCCTGACACCAAGTCCAGTTCTAACCACAATACCTCATGGCTTCTCCATACTCAGTTTAACTTTAGAAAGACCAAAGCCTAGTTTGATAATGGGCTAAAAGGACTCCAACCTAATGGCTGAATGAGTGAATCTCCCCAGTTTCCTGACAAAGTACGGGAGAGTAACTCAGGCACTGGGTAGAATTGACCTCACTGGACAGACTTATTTAATTTCCCAGATCTCCCTTACTCATAATGAATATGACCAAGTTCTACCACTTTCCTAATTGAAGTATAGAAAGAGAGAGAGAGAGTAACAGTCTTGGCCATGGATCAATATCTAATTTTTGAAAAGCTCTTTTAAAAAAAAGAAGAAGAAAAGAAAAAAAAAGTTGGATTCTTTCAAGGGGAAAAATCTGAAATAGTACTTAATGAAAAATATTGTTACATTCTCAGAGAATTTTTTACATGAAAATTCCAACAGACTTCATCAATTACACTCAATGACCAATGAAAATGTTCAATCAAAAACTCATTTGAAGATGCATTGTTAATGAACTGTATGGAATGATGCTTAATCAAAACCTGACGCCTTCCATGGGAGAGCAGTTCCATGGGACCTCAGGAGCACTATTGTTCTGAACCAAAGATAACAGTAAAACTGTATAATTAATCGCCCCCAGTCATGTGGCATTCTCAAAGGAATCTAGGTTGCACAACAGGCTCCGTTGTGAGGTGTTTTTTTTTTTTTGCTCTCCATTTGGGCTCCATAATATCACTAATGCCATCAGCAATAAGACATCAATTTTTAGACTTTTTATTTTTATTTGTCAAGGAATGTTTATTGTTTTCCTGCAGGATATCATGCCAAAAATACAAATTCAGCCAATGAAGCTGCTGACCATGGAGAAGAAGACAAAAATATTTCTGCCTCTGCCTCTGCCATTCATACTCTAGAAGTGGGATGATACTCTTTTAAAAAGCCAATAGGCTATTCACATTAAAGGAGTACATATCTACTTTGTAGATCATAGAGGGAGGTGAAAGAACTTCATGGGCCCCTTTAAGAGCCTGTCATGCTGAGCCTTCAAGGTACATTTGAAAAGACAATGGGAAATGAAGTTTGTAACTAGAGCAAGATTTGTTGATTGAGGCCATCTTATCAATCTAAAATTTGGCACAAACAGCAATGGAAAGCCCAGTATTCAAAAGCTAGAAAGAATGTTTTCAACTTAGCTCAATACGTCTACTACTAGTCATAGAACTTTGCAGCACGTAACCAGTTTTCCGCAACACAATGCTATGAAGCAAGTAGATGGGAATTTTTTTCTCCCAATTTTATGACCAAAAAAAAAAATGACATTGTCTAGATGTTCTTTACTTTGCCCAAGGTCACATGAGGAGTTATGGAGTCGCTTATAAACTGTGTTTATCCCTGGCCTCTGTGTTTCAGTGCCATACTGCTATAAATACTTGCCAAGCCTCTTGGCTCAAATGCCAGTATACAGAATACTTGGCACAGATGTTCATATTGTGTTTACCAGGGCCAATATCCAAGTATATTCCAATATCTTAAAAGAAAGAGCCATGATTTCATCAGTAAGTCTCTCCTTCTACCAACCTGGGTCACAACCCCACAAACCCTGTAGACACTCCTACCATTCAAATTCTACTGTATATGTCATATCTCATGATAGCTTCTGGAAAGTTAGACAGGAGCCAGGCTCTGCCAGTCCTACCAAGCTAGAAAGGCCTGGGGATGAGCTGAGTGTCTGTCATCCTAGAATCAACCATTTCTTAAATCAGAGAGGCTCATTGCCAGAAAGTAGCCCCTAGGTTATGAATTATTTTTGGCTACCACTACCAAGCTTAAATATGAAAGCTAAAATAAAGTCTGTTTTGCGCAGTATTTCCATTGTCTTCAAATCTTTATAAAAGTCATGACCCAAACACTGTATCTTTTCAAATCAACCCATTTCATTGAATTCCAAAGTAAAATCATGGTTCCTTTAGAAATGACTTAGGAAGCAGCTGATGTTGCTACTGGAAAGAACATTGTGTTTGGAATCAGAAGATCTGGATTCAAATTTCCGGACTGCTTTTTACTACCTTTATTACCTGGGCTTCGTCTCTCTGCCCCTCAAGTCCCATCCTGGAAATAGATTTGTCTGCTTTCTGGGGAGCAACCTAGCTAAATGCACAATCTTGTCACTTGGGGCATGGCTGTGATCCATAGGTTACAAATTCTTTGACCAGAGCAAACCATGAACCAAGCTTACTGAGTAGAAAACCAGCTGCTATGCCTAATATCTAAAAAGTTTAAAACTGAGGCCATGTGGCATCATGTTAGATCTGGAGTCAGGAAACCTAGGTTCTAAACCCACCTCAGATACTCATTAGTAATGTGACCATGGGCAAGTCACTTAACGTGTCAAACCTCAGTTTCCTAATCTGGAAAACAAAAAATAAGAGATTGTAACCTGCCTCAAGAGGTTGTGATAAGGTAAAGATAGAATATAAGTTCTTCAAAAGCAGGGAGTGTTTTGATTTTGTATCTCTGTTTTTGTAATCCATGGATCTCCAGCACTGAGCACAATGCCTGGCATATTATAGGTCCTTAATAAATGCTTACTGAATTGAATTGGATTGGATTTAAAGTACTTTAAAAACTTTAAAGTGCTATCCCAATGTGAGTTACTATTATTGCATTCTGAAATATGTAGCAATACACACTAGTATGAAATCAAAGGTCTGTACCTCCTTTCCTGGCCTCACCTCCATGTACGCTCCCCTCAAATGATGTCGTTAAGAAGTTAAACCATGTAGTTTTCTGTCCAGAGTTCCATCTGGGAAGATGGAAGGTTGAGCTGCCTTGGGATCATCCCAAGAAAGAGTTGACAGATCCTTTCAATAAATGGGGCACTTCATTTCTATGGGGCATTAAAAATGTGAGACCTTTAGCAATACTGCTGCCTTGTCATTCTATTCCTTTTGTCTTGACCACAAGTTTTATCCTTAGGTCTTCTTTGAGGCATGAGCCAGGGCATTAGTGTGCCCTCCCCAATTGGTGACAACCTCACCCTTTCTTCCACACAATGGCAGCTTCATCGGAAAAAGGATCCTGGGCTGAGTCTCTTTATTATAAATCATTTCTTTGTCCACCTAATTACATTTTCTGTTTTTCAGGGAAGCTGGTTTGTTTGTTTTGTTTTGTTTTGCAAAGCCTCTGCCCTTTTCTCTCCCAAGGTTTTTATGGTATATCATTTATCCTCTGTAACCAAGGATCTTTATTATTTTCCATTTCAGGTCTCATCACTCCTGCACTTCCATATTTGAGCCATTACATTTGATTCTCCCTCTGTACCCTGCAGCATCTTATGAAATATAAAATGTAATGAAACATTCAAGCATTTGACGTTCTCCTAGTGGGTTTGCAGGGATGCAGCACTGTGAGCTAGCCGCAGCTCTCATCTCATTAGTCTCCGCTGCCCTCTGAGAAGGGCTGGAGAGCAGCAGGACAGACCTGTCTCCACTTGCTGGTTGGCAGGGGCAACCTCTTCTCAGAATCCTACTCTTCACCAGCATACAGAAGCGTTACTGAAAATCTGCTTGTACAGCATGGAGTACAATGAGTCACTGGGCCCAAGCATTGTTGGCCTGACTTGCCTGAGATTGATCTGGTACTGGGCCAATGATGGGAAGATAAATCTGGGTCAGAGAATTCTAGATTCAGGGATGAAAAAGTCATCAAGTCCAATTCTCTCATTTTAGAAAAAAGGAAACTGAGGGTCAGAGAAATTAAGCGACATGGCCTGTGTCACACAGCTAGAAGGCAACTGAGGCAGAATTCAAACCTGTTTTTTCCTGATTCCAAGAGCTCGTAGAGAGTAAGAACCAGCCTGGCTTTCTGCCTCTGTACCCTCATCTCCTAGTTATTTATACAACATTCAACAAGCATATATTATGCATCTATCAGCAATACATTCTTTCTTGTGCTTTAAAGATGGAAAGAAATAGTCTCTGCCTGAAGGGAGTTTATAGTCTAGTAGAAGAAATGACATAGAGTATAGTGAATAGACTGTTGGAACAGGAGTGAGCAGACCTGAACCACTGGGTGACCTTGAAGAAGGAGCATTCCCTCTCTGAGATTGTTTCATCAACTGTAAAATGTGAAATTGGACCTACCTGCCTCTCTTCAAGGTCCACTCTCTGCCTCTAAACATATAGGGGCTATGCAAGCTCAGAATTACCAAGAGGGAGATCTCGGGAATTAGGGAGGGCTGGAGAACAGGATATGGTTTCATACAGGCTGTGACATTTGAACTTCATTTTGACTGATGGTTTTGATTAAGGCACAATGCTCTTGTCTCATTCAGGCCAGCTTTGGGTTATTAACTGCAACCCCTTTCTAGAGCTTGTCACCACTCACTGCCTGTTTGCTAGTCTATCTCTTTGTCTCAAAGTCTGTCCCATTTTTGACTGCTACATTGCAGGCTGTTCTGTTGTCTGGCATAGTTTTATAACAGCCCCCAGCTATGTGCTAACATTTAATGCAATGTTCCCACATGTCCTTAAAGCACTCTCTCCTTTTACTTCAACCTCAACTCAGCTTTCAGAGTTGCATGCAATTTGAAGGATGTCACAGAGCCTACACCTGCCTTCTAAAGTGCCTGGAATTCCCATCAATTGAGTCTTCCCTTGGGTTAATTCATTTTTATAAGATCTTCATCACAGCTAAGTGGCATAGTGGGTAAGAATACTGGGCTTATACTCAAGAAGAGATCATTTTGAATCCTGCCTCAGACATTTAGTAGTTGTGTGACCCTGGGCAAGTCACTTAACCTCTCCGTACTTCAGTTTCCTTACTTGGGGATGATAATAATAGCACCTAACTCCCAGTGCTGTTATGAGGAGCAAATAAGGTAGCATATTTACAGAGCTCTGTAAACCTTAAAGCACTACATAAATGGTAGCTAACATTATTTTTAAAATTTTTTTAATGCAAGGACTATTTCACATTTGACTTTGTATCTTCATACCCCGGTATAGATCTTGGCATATAGTAGGAACCTAATAAATACTGAGGGCTTCCTAGCCCTCTGATTATCTCAGAGGGATAGCACAAATTGGTTTAAAAGACTAATTACCTCTCACCTAAAGGGCATGGGTTGGGAGAAATAAGAAACAATGTTTGACCAGAGGAAGTAGGTTCAAAAAACCCAGGAGTATGACATGCTTCCCTGGGAGGGCAGGACCAGGCAGATTAGAACAGTATGTGAGAAAGCAGGGGTTAGGTCGTATAAGAGTATTGATGAACTGGACTTGAGAGGAGATACCAACTATAGTGGCATTAAGATGCTAGGAACATGTTTCACCTTCTTTGCAATTTTCGTCTAGGTCTTCTCACCTTCTTCCCTTCAAGGGCCATTTTTATATTAATAAGAAACCAAATCTAAAGCCAACAAAATTAATGTCTAATTATAAAAGTCAAGCATTTAGGTTATTGTGGCATCTTGTTTATACCTCTCCTATGTTCTTAGAGTTATCACCTCCACCTCTAATAAGAACTCAAGCTCCCAGGCCTGGGACCATGGACTTCTCATTGGTGAAAATTCATCTTATTTTACCCAAACCCAGAACCACTGCCTGCTCTACCCAACTCCATTCCGGTATGGTTGTGCCTTCCTCCCCTTTCTCTTTCCTGTACCACCTTCTAACTCCAGCTCTGGTAACAGTCATCAAATTCACCTTATCATTTCTGGAAATGAGTTGCTACTCTGGTGTATTTTGACTCCACACACTATTTCTTCCGATTTCCCTGATCATAACTCTGCTCCTTGGCTAACACTCCCCTTTATCAACCATCTCCCCCTATTAGAATTGTAAGCAGTTTGAACAAGACTGTCTTGCTTGCTTGTTTTCAATACTATCTTTTCTTGCTTCCCTACCTCCCTAAGGCCTTCTCTAGCCCCAGGCCAAGGCAGCCTGTTCTGGCATGAAACTCCCATCACCCACTTCCTAGCTTCCATTGGTCACAAGGACCTTCTCCACCTATCCATAGCCTGGACCTATGGGCTATAAGGTGGATATCTTGGGACCATGTAGAACAAAACATTAATGCCTTCAATGAAACGGTACCTTCATGGAGGATCTTGAATAGTCTAATCATATGCCTTTTTCAGGGACCTCTCTCCAGTCACCAATAGGCCTCTTTTCTCAATTAGTATACTCTTACCCCCTTAAACTCTTCCCTCCTACCCCATAACTATGAACTCCTGGCTTGCCAATATAAAACATAATTCTCCACCTCCTACTGCCCACTCCCTTCCTTGCACCTACCTCAAATCCAGTCCTGAATTTTTCTACTCCAGATCTGACTGCTCCTTCCTCCTTGACCTCTGGAATTCCTGCTATATAATCCACAAACTTCCTTCATCTTAAACCTCTTGTGTTATTGTTTCCTCTCACTCCTCCCATCTTCTGGCCCTGAGACATGGATCCCTCTTAGTTATATTGCTTCCTTTGACACCTAAAGATCTCAACTATTAAGTAAGAACTGACTATTCAACAAAAATCGCTGGGAAAACTTGAAAGAAGTCTGGCAGAAAATAGGTATAAGCCAATATCTTATTCTGTATACCAAGAGAAAATAGGACACATGAATGACTTAGACATAAAGGGTGATAACATAAATAAATTGGAGGAGCAAAGAAGAGTCCAGGAACTCTTTTGTGACTTCTTTTCAGAGCTGTGGAGAGGGGAAGAGTTTATGACCAAACAATACAGAAGATCACAGAAGGTAAAATGGAAATTTTTAATTACACAAAATTAAAATTTTTCACAAACAAAACCAATGCAGCTAAAATTAGAAGAGAAGCAGCTAATTGGTGGAAAAAATCTTGGCAGCAAGTTTCTCTGATGAAGGTTTCATTTCTGAAATTTATAGGGAATTAATTCAAAATATATAAGAATCAATCATTCCCCAATTGATCATTTGTCAGAAGAAATGAGCACACAGGTTTCAGAGAAAGAAATCCAAGTTATCAATATTCACACAAAAATACGCTCAAAATGATTAGAGAAATGCAAATTAAAACAACTCTGAGGTTCTATTTTGCAGACATACATTTGGCAAAGTTGGCAAAAAAAGAGGAGAATTATAAATGTTGGAGGAGTTGTGTAAAAGCAGGTACATTAATGGAGGAACTATAAATTAATCCAGTCATTCTGGAAAAGCAACTTAGCACTAAACAAAAACTAAGCAATACCACTAGTAGGTCTATACCCCAAAGAAATTAATTAAAGAGTAAAAGGACTCACAAAAAATATTTATGAAAGCTCTTTTGTGGTAGCAAAAACCTAGAAACTAGTGGAATACCTATTAATTAGGAAATGGCTGAAAAATTATTGTTTTGAATAAAAATTAAGAAATGATGATGTAGATGTTTTTTGAGAAACCTAGAAAGATTCATATGAAATTATGCAGAGTGAAATAAACAAAACTAATAATAACAACATAATAATACATAATAACAACATCGGAAAGACAAACAACTTTGAAAAACTTAAGAACCCTGATCGGCACAATGACCAAGAATGATTATAAGTGATTCCACACTTCACTCATGATGAAACAGATTGCCAGCCTCTTCATAGAGAGGTGATATTAGGTTGCAGAGACATATATGTGTGTATGGATATATATATGTGTATATATATGTATAAATATATATATGTATATATGTGTAAAATATGTGTCATATATTCTGGACATGGTTGATGAAGTAGATGTTTTGTTCTATTTTGTTTTTTGCCTATGGATATTTGTTATAAGGCTCTTGTTTTTCTCCTTTTCATTTTTAATAGTATTTTAGTTTTCCCCAGTTATTTGTCAAGAAAATTTTAGCACTCATTTTAACAAGATTTTGAATTCAAATTTTTCTCCCTCTGTCCATCCCCTCACCTATTCTTAAAAGTAGGCAGTTTGATACAGTTTATACATGTGCTATCATGTAAAAACATTTCCATATTTCCATGGTGAAAGAAGAAACAGATCAAAAGAAAAAAAAACATGAGAAAGAATAAAGTGAAAAAATATTCTTTGATCTGCATTCAGAGTCTACCAGGTATTAGCCAATGTGATAGATGTGAGGTGGTACCTCAGAGTTGTTTTAATTTGCATTCCTCCAATCAAAAGTGATTTAAAGAACTTCTCCATGTGCCTATAGATAGCTTTGATTTCTTCATCAAAAACTACCCATTCACATCCTTTTGACCATTTGTTAATTGGGGAAAGACTTATATTCTTATAAATATGACTCAGTTCTCCATATATTTGGGAAAGGAAGCCTTTATCAGACACCCTTGCTGTAAAGATTGTTTCCCAGCTTTCATGCTTTCCTTCTAATCTTGGTTGCATTGATTTGGTTTGTTCAAAAGATTTTTAATTTAATATAATCATAATTATGTATTTTATGTCTTGTAATGATCTCTGTCTCTTGTTTGGTCAGGAATTCTTCCCCTCCCCCAGATCTGACATGCAAGCTATCCCTTGCTCTTCTAATTTGCTTATGGTGTCACTATTTATGTCTACGTCATGCACGCATTTTGACCTTATCTTCTGTAGTAGGAAGGTCAAATTTATAATCTCAAATATAATCATGTATATGTTTGAATGGTTCGAAATCGCAAGATATAAGAAATTCTCTAAGTAGAAAGCAACAAAACATTTATTTAGGCCCCACAGCAGCAGATCCGTGAACCAGCCTCCCCATTCCTACATCTTGACAAAAAGCCTCCAGGCCCAGTAAGCCCACCTCACAAGACTAACCAGGAAGCCACAGAAAAAACAAGACAGTATTTAGCCAAATCATATTTACTGGCCTCAAGTCCTTGCTCGCACTCCTAGGTCTACACAAGGGTCGGCTCTGCTTCCGCAGCTTCCTGCTTCGGCTTCAGCTTCGGCTGTAGTTGTCTCTTGGCTCGCCTTTCCTGCAGCCGAGCCTCTGGTGTTCTCAAGCCCCACCTCAACGACCAGAGACCATTGGTCCCCGAGTTGGCCCCTCTTATGTCATTAATCTACACCCACACAGGTTTCACACCTGATAGGGCTTTGGGCCTGGGGCTTAGCACTTAACAGCTGAAAGTACTTTCACTCAAAGTAAACAAAAGCCAAAACTCCTGAAGTGCTAAGGAGCCCATTTTGCCTTACCTACACATCTTCATACACTAACAAGATGTTGGTGTATGTCTAGTTTGTGCCCTATTGTTTTCCAGTTTTCCCAGCAGTTTTTGTCAAATAGCAAGTGCTTATCCCAAATGCTGGGTTCTTTGGGTTTATGAAACACTAAGGTACTACAGTCATTGAATACTGAATTTTGTATACCTAATCTATTCCACTGATCCACCACTCTGTTTCTTAGCCAGTACCAGATACTTTTGATGATTACTACTTTGCAATATAGTTTGAGATCTGGTATTAGTAGGCCACCTTCCTCTGTATTTCTTTTAAATTAATTCCCTTGATAGTCTTGACCATTTGTTCTTCCAAATGAATTTTTGTTGTTACTTTTTCTAGCTTTATCAAATAATTTTTGGTAGCTTATTGGTATGGCTCTGAATAAGTAAATTAGTTTAGGCATAATTGTCATTATTATTATATTGGCTCAACCCCACCTATGAGCAACGGATATTTTTCTAACTGTTTAGGTATGACTTTATTTGTGTAAAAAGTGTTTTGTAATTGTGTTCATATAGTTCCTGGGTTTGTCTTTGAAAGTAGACTCCTAAGTATTTTATATTGTTTACAGGTGTTTTAAATGGAATTTCTCTTTCTATCTCTTGCTGCTAGACTTTATTGGTCATATAAAGAAATGCTGATAATTTATGTGGATTTATCTTATATCCTGTAACTTTGTTAAAGTTGTTAAGTAACTTTTTAGTTGATGCTCTAGGGTTCTCTAAGTACACTGTCATATCATCTGAAAAGAGTGATAGTTTTGTTTCTTCAATGCCTAGTCTAATTTCTTTGATTTCTTTTTCTTCTCTGATTGCTATAGCTAACATTTCTGGTACTATATTGAATAATAGTAGTGATAATGTTCATCCTTGCTGCACCCCGATCTTATTGGAAAGACTTCTAGCTTATCTACATTACAGATGATGGTTGTTGATGGTTTTAGATAAATACTGCTTACCATTTTAAGTAATGGTCCCTTTATTCCTATGCTCTCTAGTGCATTTAATAGGAATGGGTGCTGTATTTTGTCAGAAGCTTTTTCAGCATCTATTGAGATAATCATGTGATTTCTGTTGGTTTTGTTATTGATATGGCTAGTATAAATCCCCCTTGGTCATAGTGTATAATCCTTGTCATATATTGCTGTAATCACCTTGCTACTAATTTGTTCAAATTTTTGCATCAATACTCATTAGGGAAGTGGGTCTATAATTTTCTTTCTCTGTTTTAGCTTTTCTGGGCTTAAGTATCAGCACCATATTTGTGTCATAAAAAGAGTTTTGTAGGAATACTTCTTGGCCTTTTTTTACAAATAGTTGGTATAATACAGGAGTTAATTGTTCTTTAAATGTTTGATAGAATTTACTTGTGAACCTATGTGGCCCTGGGGATTTTTTTCTAGAGAGTTCATTAATTGCTTGTTCTACTGATTTTTCTAAGATGGCGTTATTTAGGCATTCTACTTCCTGATCCATTAATCTAGGTAATTTATATTTTTGTAAATATTCATCAGTTTCATCAGTTTCGTTCCCTAATGATTGCTTCATTGGAGGTGATTTCACCCTTTTCACTTTTGATACTGGGTATTTGGTTTTCTTCTTTCTTTCTTTTAATCAAATTAACCAATGGCATATCTTATAGGTTTTTTCATAAAAGCAGATCCTAGGTTTATTTATTAGTTCAATAGTTTGTTTTTCAACTTTCAATCTTATTAATCTCTCCTTTGGTTTTCAGGATTTCCAATTTGGTGCTCAGTTGGGGATTTTTTTT
>JAQQSZ010007420.1:0-13311 GCA_028646595.1 Phalanger gymnotis | reverse complement strand
GTGGACCTGAACTGATGTTTTTATTATTCCAGGCCTGGTATTCTATGTTTCTGGGTGACATCTGCATAAAAATTATAATTAACTCTTTGGGAGCTATAGTAGAAGCCATTTCTTCTATTGTCCATGCCATATAGGATGGACTATTTGTTTTTGTTTTATTTTCCCATGAAAAGCAGGGAAAACATGCTTGAGATTTCAGTGATGCAGGAAATGAGGTCTCAAAACTTTGGCTTAATTTTCAGGTTCCCTAGGCAATAAAAAAATCTAGTATAGAGAGAATAGGTGCCTTTAAAACTTGCAAAATGGGGGCAGCTAGGTGGTGCAATGAGTAGAGCAATGCCTCTGGAGTCAGGAGGACCTGAGTTTAAATCAGACTTCAGACACTTGACACACTTACTTGCTGTGTGACCTTAGGCAAGTCACTTAAACCCAATTGTCTTCTCCAAAAAAAATGCCCCAATGATATGAATTAATATATTTCCATTTCCATGGCAATGGTGGGGATATGAACCAGCAAAGCATCCTTGCTAAATATATTTTCTGTGTTGCCATTAAGTAAACCTTCTTTTCTTAATTGTTAAGTGTCAGTCACTCATTTTATTCCAAATCCAAGCTTAAACAACTGAACTGAACTAAGGTATCCTGGGCCAGAAAAAGGAACTGATGAGAGGGTTTAGAGAAAATCAAGAAGGCTCAGGACAATGGCTTGGTGGACAACTATTATCAGGGATCTGCACATGTGTAATGACCCAGCAAAGGAAATTGAGAAGAAGAAAAAGAAGTCAGACATATAGAAGAACTCAGAATAAGCAAGGCAATGAAAAATGAATGAGGACACAATAAGCAGGAGTAATGAAGTAGTCAGTAGTATTAAACTCTCTAAAGAGGTCAAGTATAATGAGGATTATAAAATCTTATTGGGTTTAGCAATTAAGAAATTGTTGTTATTATTGAAGAACATAGTTTTAATTGAGTGGTACAGTTGGAAGATAGACAACCAGGAGTCAATGGTGGGGGGTGGGGCACAAAAGTTTAATTGGGAAAAAAAATGAGTGCAAAAGTGTTTTTCCAACAGGGCATTGAATGTGAAAGAGAAAAATGATAGAGGGAGATAGATGGAGGAAATGGTCAAGGAAAGGATTTGTTTTTTCCTGCATTTTTTAAAGTGTAGGTGAAATCTTGGCTAGTTTATAGGAATCAGGGAAGTCACCAGTAGATAGGGAAAGACTGAAGAATAATTATTAGGTTAGGAGAAGATTCTGGAGGAAATACGGTCAGTTTTTCATTAACAACTTAAAAAAAGAAATGAATGGTGAGGGAATGATAGTGAGCATTTAAAAGTATAGAACAGAGGAGGAAAGGTACTTGGCAACGGATGGTCATTAATTTATTGGCGAAGTAGGAGACGGGGTTCTATTTTGCGTTCAAGGACCTTAATAAAAACTACTAAAAGGCAGGTACAGTGTCTTCAGCAAAGGTGTGGGTTTGTTTTGGACCCTGCAGACTTCTCTAAATATTGGTTAGGACCAGGAATAGAATGGTGTTTTTCTGGTGAAGGATTAAAAGAGATCCTCAGTTATTCCTTCTCTTCCTGCAGTCTACAACCCAGCTATACTGTAATACCTTCAGTTCTTCACCTATGACATTCCATCTCCCAACTCCATTTATTTTCACTACCTCATCTCTGTGCCTAAAATGCACCCCACCCCTTCAATATTTACCTTCCATAACTTCCTAGGCTTCTTTCCTCACCTCACTTTTAACCTTATGCAAGAATTCTTCCCATCTACCTTTTTTTTCTTGTTATTTATTCCTTTTCCTCTAAGATTATTTTCCCTTTACATAGTATACATCTTGTATATTCATAGTCATTTGAATTTTATCTCCCCAAGTAGAATGTCAGGACCTTCAGGGGAGGGCCATGTTTTTGCATTTCTTTGAATCCCTAATGCTTAGCAGAGTGCTTAACACAGAATATGCATTGAATTAATGCTTGCTGACAATTTCCAGCCAGCTGAGCAGAAGTGTTCAACTATATGCCTTCTCAGAAAACCACAATAGCTGGGTGCACAAGTATACTGCCAAAGCTTTTTAAGTATGTGAACACATGTATGGAATACCTATTCTCTTCACAAACCTATGTATGGCTTCACTAGCACTGCTTCACTATCACTGGATTCTTCCAACTACATGATGTACAATTGAGGAGAGCAACATTATAAAAATGAACTCCTTTACAACACTTAGAATTCTCATCAATGTTATGATTAATCATGATTCCATGATGAAAAGGAATAATAAGAAAAAGGGATTGAATTAATATACAGAATAACATATGCATGTTTACATGTGGACAATATGAAATTTTGTTTTACTTGCTTATGAAAATTTGCTACATTGGTCTTGTTTTTCTTTCCTTTTTTTTTTCCTAGTAGCAAGGGTGGTAGAAGGAAAAGAAAATAAATTCTTGCTAATTGAAAAAAATGATTAAGAAAAGAGCTTGGCAAGAGATTCAATTAAGCAAAAAACATCTGAGGGATATTTGAGGATTAAATTAGACAGAAAACAAACAGACAAAAATTGGAAATGGTCCATAAATATCTATATGACAAGTTTTTAACACATCAAGGACATTGGAACTACCAGACTGATACGTTTACATTAGAGTCCCCAAAGTGCAGTATGTGGAAATGAAACTAATAATGCTGTAGATAGTTTAAACCAGAAATAGAAAAAGGCAGTAACACAGCATTGAAGAAGTTAAAGGATCAATTCTCAAACTGCCTAAAAGAGTGAAAAATACTCTAGTTGAGAACAAATTTCAAATGTTAGTATTATGATAAAAGTAACCAAGAAAATATCATTGTCTACTTACATACCTACTTTCCCAAATTTAAAAAAATGCAAATAATCAGGAAAATACTTTTTAAAATTATTTTTATTTCATTAAATATTTCCCAATAACTTGTAAAAAGTTTTTTAACAATATATATATTTTTTAATTTTGGGTTCCGAATTCTCTCCTATTCACCAGCCCCCTGATCCCTTGCATTGACAAGGTAAGCAACTTGACATCAATTATATATACATATATGTATATATTAATTCATGCAAAACTTCTTTCCACTTTAATCATGCTGCAAAAGAAAACAGAAACAAAATAAAATTATAAAAATAAAGAAAGTTTAAAAATTATGTTTTAATCTGTATTCAGAGTTCATTAATTATCTTCCTGGAAGTGGAGAGCATCTTTCATCATGGGTCCTTTGGAATACTCTTGGATCATTGTCTTGATCAAAGTAGCTTAGTCTTTCATAGTAGATCATCCTTTACAATATTGCTGTTGCTGTGCAAAATATTCTCTTGGTTCTGCTCAGTGCACTTTGCATGAGTTTGTATAAATCTCCACAGGTTTTGCCAAAACCTCCTGCCCTTCATTTCTTATAGCACAATAGCATTCCATTACAATCATAAACCACAACTTGTTCAGCCATTCCTCAACTGATGGGCATCCCATCAATTTCCAATTCTTTGCCCCCACAAAAAGAATTACTATAAATATTTTTGTACAAACACATATTTTTTTTCTCTTTTCTTTGATCTTTCTGGAATACAAAGTAGTGTATTCCTGGGTCAAAGGGTACGCACAGTTTTATAGCTCTTTGGACACAGTTCCAAATTGTTCTCCAGAAGAGTTGGACTTGTTCACAGCTAGTGCATCAGTGTCCCAGTTTTTCCATATCCCCTCCAGCATTTGTCATTTAACTTTTCTGTCATGTTAGTCAAGATTGTAGGCATGAGGTAAAATCTCAGAGGTTTTTTTTTATTTTTTTAATTTGTATTTCCCTGATCAGTAGTGATCATTATTTATAATGTGACCATTGATGCCTTTGGTTTCTTCTACTGAAAACTGCCATTCATATTCTTTGATCATTTGTCAACTGGAGAATAATTCTTATTTTTATAAATTTGGCACAGTTCCCTATATATTTGAACAATGAGAACTCCGTTAGAGAAACTTGCTGCAAAAAAGAAAAAAAAAATCTCGTTTCCTGTTTCCCTGTCTAATTTTGGGTAGATTATTTTTATTTACACAAAAGATTATCTATTTTACTTCTTGTAATCTTTTCTATCTCTTGTTTGCTCATAGGCTCTTCTCTTATCCATAAAATGATAAGTACATTTTTTTCTGTGCTCCCTTAATTTACTTATGATATCACCCATTATGAACTAATCTTTTATCAATTTCGACCTTATCTTAGTATACAGTGTGTGATGCTGATCTGTACCTAGTTTCTGCCAAACTGCTTTCCAATTTTCCCAGCAATTTTTGTGAAATGTTGAGTTCTTATCTGAAAAGCATGGATCTTTGGTTTTATTAATTCCTACATTTCTATGATCATTTTCTACTGGCTATTTAACATATTCCACAGATTCAACATTATATTTCTTAACCAGTATCAGATAATTTTCATGAGTACTACATTGTAATAACATTTGAAATCTGGAACTGCTAAGCTGCCTTCCTTAGCATATTTTTTTTTCATTCATTCCCTTAATATTCTTGTCCTTCAGATCTTCCACATGAATTCTGTTAATATTTTTTCTAACTCTATAAAATACTTCTTTGGTAGTTTATTTGTAGCTTAGTAGTTTATTTGGTATATTTTCTTGGCAGTTTGGTAGTATGACATTGACTAAGTAAATTAACTTAGATAGAATTGTCATTTCTACTATATTGCCTTGGCCTACACAGGACCAATTAATCTGATTCTGGGGATTTTCTCTTAGGACGCTTATTGTTTTCTTCAGTATTTTTGGCAATGTCTTTTAGCAAGTCATTGACTTGTTTTTCATGGTTTTCTCGCATCATTCTCATTTCTCTTCCCAATTTTTCCTCTACTTCTCTAATTTGCTTTTCCAAATCCTTTTTGAGCTCTTCCATGGCCTCATACCAATTTATTCTTTTCTTGGAGGCTTGGGAGGTAGGCTCTTTGACTTTGTTGAATTCTTCTGGCTGTATGTTTTGGTCTTCTTATTCACCAAAGAAAGGTTCCAAAGTCTGATTCTGAATCTGAGTCTGTTTTCATGCCTGGCCATGTTCCCAGCCAACTACTTGACCCTTGAGTTTTTCATAGGGGTATGACTGCTGGTAGAGTAGAGAGTACTTTGTCCCAAGCTTGAGGGGATGCGCTGTTGTTTTCAAAGCTATTTCTCACAGCAAGCTCTGCCACACCAGTGGTCCTCCTCCCCCAAGAACCACCAACCCAGAACAGACTCAGATCTTAAGCAGGCTCTGCACTCCTGCTCTGATCTGCCCCTTAATTCCTCCCACCATGTGCACCTGTGGCCAGAAGCAACTGCAGCTGTAGTTCTGTAGCTGCACCACCTCCACTGCCCCCAGGGTGGTGGCCAAACCATGAACTCCTTTCACTCTGTCCCCACAGCTTTAACCTTCTCTGTTGTCTTAGGTGCTTGTGGGTTGAGAAGTCTGGCAACTGCCATAGCTCACTGATTTAGGATGCTAGGGACTGTTCCGCCAAGCTCCTTATCTGGTTGGTCCAGGCACAGCCCATGCCAGGCTCTGCTCTGCTCTGCTCCCAGCTCCATGTGGGATAGACCTTACCTAGCGACCATCCAGGCTGTCCTGGGCTGGAGCCCTGCTTCCGTCTGCGATTTTGTAGGTTCTGAAGTTCTAGAATTTGTTCATAGCCATTTTTATAGGTGTTTGGAGATTCCTGGGGGAGAGCCCTAGGCAAGTCCCTGCTTTCCAGCTGTCATCTTGACTTGCCACCCCCCCTCCCCCGCCCAGGAAGCTTATTGTTGGCATGTTTAACTTCTTTTACTAAGATAAGATTATTTAAATATTCTATTTCCTCTTCTGATAATCTTGGCAGTTTATATTTTTTTGTAAATATTCATCTATTTCATTTAGATTGTCAGTTTTACTAGCATATAATTTAGCAAAATGACTCCTAATAATTGTTTGAATTTTGTCTTCATTGATGGTCAAGTTTCACTTTTCATATTTATGTTAATAATTTGGTTTTCTTCTTTCTTTTTTCTTAAATCGAATGTCATTTTTTTTTATTTTTCACAAAACCACCTCTCAGTTTTATTTATTAGTTCATTTTTTATTTTCAAATTTATTAATCTCTCCTTTGATTTTCAGGTTAATATTTTGGTGTTTAAATGAGGCTATTAAATGTGTTCTATTTTTTTAGTGCATGCCTAATTAATCTTTTTCTCTTTATTATTGATATAAACATTTAGTGATATATTTTTCTCCTAAAATACTGCTTTAGCTGCATCCCACAAATTTTGTAATGTTATCTCATTTGTTATCATTTTCTTTAATTAAATTGTTGGATATTTCTATGGTTTATTCTTTTACCCCCTCATTCTTTTGGATTAGATTATTTAATTTCCAATTAACTTTTAACCAATGTTCCCCTTGTCCCTTTATTAGATGTAACTTTTATTTCATTATGGTCTAAAAGAAGGGCATTTAATATTTCTGCTTTTCTGCATTTGTTGTGAGGTTTTTATGCCCTAATAAATGAACCATTTTGGGGTGAAGGTGCCATTTAAACGGAGAAGGTCTACTCTTTTCTCTTTCCATTCAGTTCACTCCAACAGTCTACCATATGTAACTTTTCTCAGATTCTAGTCATCTCCTTCACATTTCTTGGTTATTTTACTATGAGAACTATCTACCTGTGAGAAGGAGTAAATTGAGGCCCCCCACTAATATACTTTTATTGTCTATTCTCTCCTGTAACTCATTAGATTTTTTTTAAAATTTAGATGCTTTGTCATCTAAATTTTTGCATATATATTTAATATTGATATTTCTTCATTATCTATAGTGGCCTTTATCAAGATGTGTTTTCCTTTCTTATCTATTTTAATTAGGTCTATGTTTGCTTTTGCTTTACCTGAGCAGGCTACCCTTATACCCTTCCTCTTCCAGGGATTCTTATTGAGCTTGTGTCCAATTTGCATTATTCCTTGAGGCTTTGTTTGTAGTTTTTTTGACTTCATTGTTGTCTTCTGAGTTTGTGTATTGATCTTCTCTGTCACCACAGTAGATTTTTATAGTCAGGTTATTCATTGCTGCTTGCTCATTTTTTCCACCTAATTTCTTGATTTCAAACTTTATGTTAATGTGCTCTGTTGTCAGCATGTGTAGTTTGGACAGATACTGCCTCAAGCTTCAAGCTTTTTTTTCGCTACTGGTTTCAGAGCTACTTCTTATGATTTGGAATTTTCTTTTTACTGCTTCCAAGGTGGTGTAACCTAGGGAGAAATGTAGTCACTCTTCTCTTGATATGTACTCTGATTGTTACCCCAGAAGAGCCCCTGATCCCTTGGCATTAACTCTGCTCCTCTGAACCCTCATCCTTTGTGACCAGAAGTGATATTACCCTTCAGGGCTTCCACTCCCTCTTGATCAAAAATGCTCTTCTTTGCCCTTGCAATATGACCCAGAAGTTGGTGTAGACAATGGAATTGTAAAATAGTTTCCCCTAAGGACTACCACTTCAGCTTGACTGAAAGCATTTCTCTTTGCCCTTCAACTATTGCTGAAAAGTGGGTGTTGGTAATGGAATTGCCAAATAGCATCTGATTCTGAATCCAGTGCTATCACAGGAGTCTCCCGTATCCTCTTTGTGATCAGTTGCCAGTTCTCCTTGTAATTTCTTATGAGAGCTTTTGGGAAATCCTGAAGCTACTACTGCTTCTATCACTACCACTTAATACCACCACTGTTGTTTCTTCCATATGTATTCCATGCCAGCTTCCACCCTTGTGTTACAAATCTTGCTTTCTGATCTCCTTTGTCTCCATTGGCTGCAAGAATGTGTCACTTTACTCTTTTGTTGGTTTTGTCACTCCAGAATTAGATCTGTGGTATTATTTTCAAGTTGTTTTGTGGAGAATTATAGCAGAGCTCAGCTGAGCATTTTCTCTACTCTGCTATCTTGTATCTGCCACTGGAAATCTAGCATGAAAGATAATCTTGATGAAAGTTTTCAAAATCAATAGAATAGGAAGGACTGGAATGAATACATTTCTTATGCCAGAAGAAAATATAAAAGGAATGGTTTCACTGAAACTTTTAAGAAGACCTGTATGAATTGATACAGAGCACATTGAATAAAACCAGAAGAATAATGTAAAGTATAACAATACAGTGTAAAAAACAAGTAAGCAAACAAAAAACCCCAACACTTTGAAAAACTTAAGAAGTCAACATAATAAGGAATCATAACTCCATATGACTATGACGAAGCATGCTCCTCACTTCTTGAATATGTGTGTGTGTGTGTATGTGTGTGTTTTAAATCCATTACCTCTTTCTTTGTCGAGAATATATATAGGGGGGTGAGCCAAGATGGTGGAGTAAAAGCAGGGACTTGCTTGAACTTTCCCCCAAACCCCTCCAAATACCTGCAAAAATTACTCTAAATAATTCTAAACCTACAGAACCCACAAAATGACAAAGTGAAACAAATCTCCATCCCAAGATAACCTGGAAGGCCACTAGGAAGGGTCTATCACACTGACCTGGGAGTAGATCAGTCCAACGTGGGCCAAGCCACCACAGACCAGACTGGAGCAGCTCTCAGGGGTTTGAATCATTGGCAGCTGTGATGGTTTCCAGACTTCTCAAACCACAAATGCCAAAGATAAAGTAGAAAATCAGTGGGGAAACTGTCGGACCTGGGTGAGAAAAGAGTGTTTCCCAGCCCTAGCCTCTGGGTGGTAACAGCAGCAGCAACATCTGCTTCCGGAGCTCCAGGCCCACAGACTGTGAAAGATGGGGGATCAATTGGCTAATCAAAGCGGGATTGAAGGGATCACTTTGCTGCCACTAAGGCAGGATTTTCTTGCTTTGCCCTGCTTTGGATCTGGGTCCCATTCCTGGGTGATTGTCCTGAGGTGAGGAGGAGCACTGGTATGACAGAGCTTGTGGCAGCTGTGGAGAGGGAATCCTCTTTACAATTCCAAGGCAGAAAATAGTGCTTATGGTCACTCAAAGACCAGAGCACAGGCCAGGAAAGGAATAAACACCTCTTCTTTTATCATCCTACTTTAGAAGAACTGAAAATTTACAGGTGCCAGGAAGTATCTCTGACAACAGCTGCACAAAATCCCTGAAACTTGAGACAGAGCACCCTTCACTATGGAGACAGAGTCCTACCTTTACAAAGATGTCAAAGGTCAAGTAATTGGCTGGGGAAATGAGCAAACAGTATTTAAAAAATCAGACTATAGCATCTTACTTTGGTACAAAGAAGATCAAAACATACAGCCAGAAGAAGACAACAAAGTCAAAGCTCCTACATCCAAAGCCTCCAAGAAAAACATGAACTGGTTGCAGGCCATGGACAAGTTCAAAAAGGATTTTGAAAATGAAATAAGAGAAGTAGAGGAAAAAAGGAAGAGAGTGATGCAGAAAATCATAAAAATGAGTCAACAGCTTGCTAATGGAGACCCAAAAAGTATTGAAGAAAATAACACCTTAAAAAATATACTAACCCAAATGGCAATAGGTACAAAAAGCCAATAAGGAGAAGAATGCCTTAAAAAGCAGAACTGACCAAATGGAAAAGGAGGTTCAAAAGCTCACTGAAAACATAATTCTTTAAAAATTAGAATGGAGCAAATGGAAGCTACTGACTTTATAAGAAATCAAGAAATTATAAAACAGAAGCTAAAGAATGAAAAAAATAGAAGACAATGAAAAATAGCTCATTGGAAAAATCACTGACTTGGAAAATGGATCCAGGAGAGATAATTCAAAAATTATTGGACTACCTGAAAACTATAATCAAAAAAAAAAAGAGCCTAAACATCATATATCAAGAAATGATGAAGGAAAATTGTCCTGATATTATAGAACCAGAAGGTAAAATAGAAATTGAAAGAATCAACCATTTGCTTCTTTAAAAAGATCCCAAAAGGAAAATTCCTAGGAATGTTATAGTCAAATTCCAGAGTTCTCAATCAAGGAGAAAATATTGCAAGCAGCCAGGAATAAATAATTTGAGTATTGTGGAAACACAGTCAAGATAACACAAGATCTAGCAGATTTAACATTAAAGGATGGAAGTACTTGGAATATAATATTCTGGAGGTCAAAGGAGCCAGGATTAAAACCAAGAATCACCTATCCATCAAAACTGAACATGATACTTTGGGGGGGGGGGAGGCGGGAAATGGATATTTAATGAAATAGAGGACTTTCAAGCATTTTTGATGAAAAGCCCAGAGACGAACAGAAAATTTGATTTTCAAATACAAGAATCAAGGGAAGAACAGAAAGGTAAACAGGAAAGAGAAATCATAAGGGGACTTACTGAAGTTGAACTGTTTATATGCCTACCTGGAAAGATATTTGTAACTCATGAGACCTTTCTCAGTATTGGGGCAGTTGAAGGGGAAAAAAGAATACATGCACACACACACACACACACACACACACACACATACACACACACACACACATACACATATATACACACACACACACACGCACATATATACATATATATATATATATACATACACACATATATACACACCTGCATATACACACGTATATGTGTATATATACACACATATATGTGTATATATGTATGTATATACACATATATGTACATACACATATAGATACAGACATATATGTGTGTGTATGCATATATAGACAGAGGCCACAGGGTGAGTTGAATATGAAGGGATGGTATCTAAAAAATAAAATTAAGGGGTGAGAGATGACTATATTTTGAGAAGGACAAAGGGAGAGATAGAATGGTGTTATTTACCTCACATAAAAGAGGCCAGAAAAAAGCTGTTACAATGGAGGGGAAGAGAGGGGAGGTGAAAGGGAATGAGTGAACCTTACTCTCATCTGAATTGGCTTAAGGAGGGAATAATATACACGCTCAATGGGGTATCTTATCCTACAGGAAAGGGTGGGGAAAGGATTAAGAGGGGCAGATGATAGAAGGGAAGGCAGGTTAGGGGAGGGGGTAGTAAGAAGCAAACACTTTTGAAAAGGGAAATGGTCAAAAGAGAAAATTGAATAAAAGGGGATGGGATAGGATGGAAGGAAATATAGTTGGTCTTTTACAATATGACTATTATGGAAATGTTTTGCATAACTACACAGGTATAACCTATATTGAGTAATGGGCTTTCTCAATGAGAGTGAGTGGGGACAGAAGAATGGAAAGAATCTGGAACTCAGAGTTGTAAAAACAAATGTAAAAAAGTTGCTTTTATATGCATCTGGGAAATAAGAAAGTAAGGGGGAAGGGGATAAAGGGGAAGGTGGCAATAGAAAAGAAGGCAGACTGGGGAAAGGGGTAAGGAAAATGCATGCCATCTTGGGGTGGGGGGTAGGGGGTAGATGGAAAGAAAATTCATGACTCAAAATCTTGTTGAAATGAATGTTGAAAACTAGAAATAATAAGTTAAATTTAAAAAAATGTATACACACACACCCCATATACATACATATATATGCCCACACATATGTATTTGTATACACCCACATAGAGAAAATTACACACATAAAATGTATATATATATATATATATATATATATATATATATATATATATATATGTATATACACACACATACATATAAGAGAGAAGAGAAATATATACATACACATCCATATATATCTATATTTGAGTGTGTGTATATTTCTGATCTCTTCAATTTGGGTGATATTTTCCCTGTGGCTCCTCCCTGAAACTCCCCCTCTCACTTCCTACAGAGCCACCGTTATTTTCACTTTTGTTTACTCTGCTGAGCCAACTCTTTCACCCTGTTGCCTGCCACTACATCACTGCTGACAATTCCTCCTCCTAAAAGGAATTCAAAACAACAGAGCATGCTCTGTACCCATATAAGATGTAAGATGTAGTTAAGAAAGACTTTTACTCTCCTGATCCAACAATTATAGAATTATGAAGGCCTGGCCCTGGAATGGACTTGAAGTTGTAAGTTAGTTTAGGGGTTAATCCAGAAAAGGAAGTTGATATGAAAAGCAAGCCAGTTAAAGGAAAACTAGTGGTAATTATGTTTGGGAAATATGTGATAGAAAGTTATAATAAGACTCAAATGGAACATGGCTGAAACATTACCAAAAGTCAAAGTTATGTGGACTTACTGAGGCACTTGGAACATAGAGGAGGAGTGGGGTGGTATCAGAGGTATGCTAATGTTTAACCACTAGGCTTTCAGGAAAAAAAATACTATAAATACTTTTTAAGTCTAGATAATCAATAAAACAATAGATCAAGTTATAACTTGCAACTGATTTCTGAAGTGCAAATGCTCACATTGAAAATTTAACAATCAGCTATCCAAGCCAGTTAGAGTTGGCTTCCTCAAATCTCTGGGGGGCATATAGATCCAAAACCCTAACATATATTACAAATATAAGTACTTAGCCAAAAAAAGGGATGGAAAATGAAGACTTTGAATGGATATTATGAAAGGATTACCATTGAAATTGTATTTAACCAATTAATATCTTGTTAATACCACAGAACTTCTGAGTGTGATAATTTATAAAATAATTAAAGTAATTTTATACGTTAAGACATATGTTTCTATATGACATATTATACTTGATACTAGGGATACAAAGAAAAATCAATGAGAAATTTATTTTAACATGATTATTGGCATTGTTTTACATATGTAAAAGAAGCTGTATGATTATTAGATTAATCCAGTGCATTGGGGCTATATGAGAAGCATGTCATTTTTTCTTCAGATTTGACTATCACTATTCAGCAAATCTGCAAGAATGACTTCATAAAGGAGAGGACTTCATTTTTCTTCAGCTCTCATTTCTTTATAGTATGTTGTATATAGTTTATTCTATTCCATCTGTCTTGGGAATCATTATTGTTGTCAAGTCTCTCCTTTTTTTTCTTCTACCCTTCTTTACCTTTTTACTAACTAGCACATTTACCACAAAATGTTCTGCAGATAAGGAGATTCCTTAAAGATCAGGCCTTGGGGGGGCGGAGCCAAGACTGGAAAAACCATTGGCGCCTGGAAAGCAGTAACTGGCGTGACCTCCCCACCAAGTCCCTCCAAAAACCTATAAAAAATGGCTCTGAACCAATTCTAGAACTGCAGAACCCACAAAGTGGCAGAGGGAATGCAGGGCTCCAGCCCAGGACAGCCTGGATGGTCTTGGGGTAAGGTCTATCCCACACGGAACTCCCAGCTCCCAGTTGAGGGGAGCCAAGCTGAGCCAAGCAGAGCCCAGCGCGT
>JAQQSZ010007419.1:0-13311 GCA_028646595.1 Phalanger gymnotis | reverse complement strand
GGAGATAGGAAGAGATAGAATGGGGTACATTATCTCACATAAAAGTGGCAAGAAAAAGCAGTTCTGTAGGAAGAGAAGAGAAGGCAGGTGAGGGGGAATGAGTGAATCATGCCCTCATCAGATTCGACCTGAAGAGGGAATACCATACATACTCAGTTGTGTATCTTACCCCAGAGGAAAGAAGGAGGAAGAAGATAAAAAAAAAGCCGGGGGGGATGATGGAAGGGAGGGCAGATGGGGATGAAGATAATCAAAAACAAAACACTTTTGAAAAGGTACAAGGTCAAGGGAGAAAACTCAATAAAGGGGGATAGGTTAGGAAGAAACAAAATATAGTTAGTCTTTCACAACATGAGTATTGTGGAAGCGTTATACGTAATGATACGCATGTGGCCCATGTTGAATTGCTTGACTTCTTAGGGAGGGTGGATGGGAAGGGAAGAGGGGAGAGAATTTGGAACTCAAGGTTTTAAAAAAAATAGATGTTCAAAAGTAAAAAAAAAATAAAAAAATAAAAAAATAGTATTATTCTTCTCAATTAAAAAAAAAAAAGAACTTTCCTCTTAGTGATAGCTACGAAAGGTGCCTCCTTTCATTTTCCTCCATTTTTTTTAATGATATGATCTTTTACACATTCATCCATTTGGTATTTACTGTGGAATGCTGACCTAAATTGTTTTTCTTTTTCCTTTTCTGGTCTTTTCAATCGTTCTTGTCAAATAGAGGGTTTTTACTCAAGTATTTTATATTCTTGCGTTATAATATTTTTTAAATTTTTGCTTATCTTTTTTTTTACAAAACTAATTTTCCATATTTTAACTAGTACTAGATAGTTTTAATGGTTACTGCTTTACGATATGGTTTGAGTTCTGAAAGTGCTACCCATCTGTCCTGCCTAATTTGTGTTCAGTTTCATTTCTAGACCTTTTGTTCCTCAAATTATTGCTATTACTTTGAGAGAAAACCCTGTGTAGTGGGTAAAGAGGTGGACTTGGAGCCAGGAAAACCTGGATTCAAGTCCTACCTCTGACAGATCTTTGTTACCTTGGGCTAGTTACTTGACCTCTTGGTGCTCTAGGTAACTCTAAGCCAATAAGGTGCAGAGAAGCTGTTGTTCTTCATTGGTAGGTGGAGTTTCCTGACCCTTGTTCCAGTAAAGTCATGCACAGGGCCATGCTGTAGGCCCTCTCTGTTTGCATAGTTCTATACCGTAACTGATTGCTATAGCACTAATTGTATAAATTAATTAAGGTAATATAATTTTTTTATTATACTGGCCAAGTCTAACTGTGAATAATGACCATACCTCTAATTGTTTATTTTTTTTCAAGAGTATTTTGTATTTATGTAACTCTTGAGTGTGTCTTAGTAGATCATCTCTTATTTTATACATTTTGAAATTACTTTGAATGAAATTTCTCTTTTCTCTTATTTCTTAAGGGATATTTAAAATCTGTCCCTAGTCAGCAGGCATTCTTGCTCTAATAGTACGGATATAATTTATTCAGCCATAGGCCCTAGGTTTTGTGAGAGAGTCCCAATTTCAACAAAAAAAGCTTTTGAAGAATATGGTTACCATAAATGTCATAGATCTGGGAGATGGTTTTTAAATGTAAGTAGATCACTGAATCTTTCTATAGTTAG
Organism: Phalanger gymnotis; assembly: GCA_028646595.1. NCBI lineage: Eukaryota > Metazoa > Chordata > Mammalia > Diprotodontia > Phalangeridae > Phalanger > Phalanger gymnotis. Next base: position 11,667 of record JAQQSZ010007419.1, on the reverse strand, counting down.
GAAATCTTGTGGGACTATGGAATGTATAATTTTATTTAAAAAAATACTTTTTGTACTGCTATTCTTGTCCAATTTTTTGTTCTGAATATAATAAAAACTTCAAAAAAAGAAAGAACATTTCCACATACAATGTAGAACAAGAGAAGATTATTTGTCAAACACAAATCTGTTTTTCTATATATATATACATATACACATACATACACACACACACACACACTTGCCCAACTCTTGGCACATTTTCATCTATTCTGGGTTCTGTTACCCTTTGCAGTCAGATAATTATTTATATATTATTAATTTTTAAACATTTTATCAATTTATCAACATGCCTTTGCCTCTGTAACTATAGGAACTTTTTCCTATTTTGGTGTCCTGCAGGTTTAATCATCTTAGTGAATCTTTACTCTGCTTCTTACTATTTGTATGACCTTGAAGGAGTACCTTGACTTCACTGGGCTTCATTTTCCTCACCTGTAAACATGAAAGAGTTAGAGTAGATAACCTCTGAGGCCCCTGCTAGCCTTGATCTATCAGACTGATGCATTTGAGGCTTTATGGGATTTAGTTCTGGCCTTTGGTTTTCTCTCAAGATTTAGAAACATTTTAAAAAATACATTGATGAAAGAAGAGAAGTACCATTTTTACTCAATTCCTTTCCTCTCTCATGTTATTTGGAAACATATTGGTTGGCCTGGAAGTTGGACAAATATTTGTTATTTTGATTTTTTTTAAAGGAGAGCCCCCATTCAGGCTTTCAGTAAAAGCAGAATGCTGTGAGGTAACTAGCTTATGATATTTGGTAAGCTTCCTGGGATTTTTAAACTTCATTTGTCTGTAGACTAGGAATCATATTCTCCTGTCTGAAGGCTGAGAATGGATGAGATGCTCTGTGGTGGTTCATTCTAATTTTGGAACTGATGATTCTTTTGTCTTTCTTGAATATTTTTTATTTTAAACCCTGATCCTTGGATGTTTAGCCAGATGAATATCTTCAGTAATATTTGCTAATCTCTGCTTTTAGTTTACGTACTTATACATAATGTAGATTGCAACAACAAATGATCCACTTCCTGTGTGTGTCAAGTGTGTGTCTTATATCTTAGAGCAGAGCCTTAGCTGTTCAGTGTCTGAGTGGTTCTGACTTTGCTGTGACTCAGTTTCCTCAGCAGTAGAATGAATGCTTTGAGAATACAAGTGTGGTATGAAGATTGGATCTGAAATCAGAGGTTTTGGTTTAACATCCTTACTCTGACTTTGTGTGTGACCTTGGGTAAGTCATCTAACATCTCTAGGTCTCATTTCTTCATCTGTAAACTGAGGGAATTTAATTGAGATGATCTCTAAGGGCTATTTCAAGTCAAAGCCCATGATCCTGACTAGATGGTCTCTTAGCTCCCTTTCACCTCTAAATCTGTGACCTTAAAAAGAAGCTGGACTATGTCCTTGACTCTGTATATTACACTTTTTATACTGCTTTTTATTTTGACTAGAGAAAGTCTCTGTCCCCTCCTAATAAATATGCTTAGTTATAAGCATGTTTGACATCACTCGTAGAACTTCTTCCCCTTTTATTCTGATTTTTAAAACTCTTAAGCGGGGGAAAGGATGAATTGAACATAGACACTTTCATTGTTCTTACCCATACTTAGGGAAGAATGAGTTCAGAAATGACAAAATAATTGCATTTGGGTCTCCTCAGGGGTTTGCCATCCTGCAGCCATCTCTTCAGCTTACAGGAAGGCTGACTTCAACCAGACTTTGTGTATAAGATAGCAAAGGAGAGAGTGAGAAGAGCCTGTGTGTGTATTGGAAGGGCGCTGTTTACCTTTAGGATTTCCTTTCCTTTCAGATTTCAGAAGTTTTCATTGGATTTCCTTTGGTAGGAGAACTCAGCAGGTCCCTTAGTTCCAGCTCACTGCTTGAATCTCCCCACAGAGTAAGTGGTTCAAGAGCAGGTCAAGTATTTCTGCTTTGGTTGTTCAGAAGTTACAGGAAAGAGATAAGGGAGAAGAGTAGCATTGATGAGCTATTCTGGTTTTCATTGTGAAAATGAAAAAATGCAGTATACCAGGACCTAACTTTGGGCAACATGCAGTGATGATCTGGGTTCTGTAACAGATTTCTGCTGTACTAATTTTTTCTCTCTCTGATTAGAATAGGTTGACTACTTAGAAAAAAGTATCCTGAAACTGTGCTAAGGGAAAAGTTGCCTTGACTTAAAAATTGATTGGTTTCAATGTATCTGAATAGTTCCTATTGACATGAAAGGAAAAAATGTAATTGAATGTTGACTACATATGTCTATGTGCATTTATATGTATTAGAAATACTAGTATTTACATAAAATGAACATTAATGAATTATTTGAAGATCTGGGTAGTAATCAGAACATCTAAAATTTAAAGAGATTGTCAGAAGATTAACTATACTAGTCAATGTCTAGATTTTTTTTCTAGCAAGATAAACTGGTTTATTAAAGTAATTTTATTATCTTTTCTAATTATAGGTTTTATAGAAGTTCCCAAAAAAGTTAATATTAAATAAGTGTGAATTTATGGGGTCTATCAAAGGAATTAGAAGTAGATTAATATTTTACCCTTTTTTGTTTCTAGTATTGAGAGTATAGCATGCTATTCTTTTTTTCTTCTTCTAGGCAATGTAACTTGGCTTCCCATTTGTATAGGATTATTCTGATTATTCATTTAACCATTAAAAAAAGGTCATGTACTCACCAGCAATTTTGCTGTTTGTTTCCCCCTTGTCAAGTAGGACAAGAGCAATTGGAGAATAGCTAGAAATTACTTCTTTTTAGTAAAATGAGTGTGGTAAAATTATATAACCATTTTCTTTCTCTCTCCTGTCTTTGATTTTCTTACAAAAATGCCTTTAAATGTGAGTTTCTTAGGAGTTTGGGAACACAGGGAGAGAGCTTACTTAGTCAGTGCCCATCTCATTTCTTGGCAGACCTGTCAGATCATGTAGTAATGATTGAAATTTCAGCGACATGCTAGTTGAGGAAAAATTGAAGTCTTATTTCAGGATCACTTAAATAATTACATTTTACCATTGTAAGACTCTCTACAAACAATCAAATTTTGCTGTTATTACTAGTGGAAAACTTTTGTAACTTGCTATGGATTTAGAACAAATCAGTCAGTTTAGTGATATATTTATGTTAAAGTTATGAATTGTTTTTATGAATATGACTTAATGGACAAGAATTATTCTTCCTGTACACAGCACAATGTATTTTTTTGGAAATTGAAAATTTAAATACATCACTGTGGGTATAATTTCCTCCATCAGATATCCCAGTTTCTTTCTGTTGAGTGCAAACAGCTTTCCTTTAAGTTTAGATTACATTTAACAACATATAAAATGTCAGATTTTTTTACTAATGTATAAAAATCCACATTGACATTGTTGAAGTTGTCCTACCAGATTTATCCCTAGAGCTCTTTGAGTTTATATCCATGAGTTCAGAATGCAGTTTTGTTTCTGACCAAAATGAACCTGTGTTTATGAGCAAGTTTCAGTGGGTGTGTACAGCCCTACCTGACTTTTGGCTCAACCCCTCCCTTTGATTAATGTAAAGTAAGCGCCAGTCCTCTCTATTTACCCTGAGGAAGAGACTAGTTTAGTCGACTGTCAACAGGCAGTTTTATGAAACGACAGCTTTAAACTCAAGCAGCTGATCTTTCTTTGGACGGTGATCCTGAAGGAGTTGGCAAGAATGTCTAACTCAGAGTGCAAGATTACAGGCAGCTGGCTTTTTATATCTGCGTTGCTGCAGTAGAAACTATGGCTGTCTCACCTTTATTCCTGTTAATGGACAGGTTTGTTGTCTCAAACTTAAATATACCTTTGGTTTTTTGAACTTCTTTGGTAATTGGTAATCTGTTTAGACAGAGGTATATATAAAATAAGTTTTAAAATTTAGCTTAAGATCATGGGGAAAATGCTTGAATGGGTTGAATGCAACGTTATTGTATGAACTTTTAAAAAAAAATTTTTTTAATAGGCGTAACTGTTGCGTTGCTTGTGCTTAACAAAGGGTGTAAGGTCTTTTTGTTGTGGACTGCTTACTTGCTAATTTTTAAAATAGATTCCCCCCCCCCCCCCCCCGGGAGACTTTCTAGCTCTTCAGTAGTTGTTTGTGAGAAACTGTGGATTCCTACAGATGTGACTGAATAGGGTAGTAAAACCTTTGTCTCCCTCATTGCTCCATGTTTCCCTTGGAAAAGGTAAACCTCATTACAGAAACTATTTATTTAGAGAATACTGGCTTTGATTTTCTCTTTTTCTGAAAGTAGATCTTTATTTCCTTCTTCCCCTCTCCAGGTAAGTGTGTAGGAAGATAGTAAGGATTACAGATATCTTTGGGGACTGGATTCAAGATTCCAGAAGGTGCTGGGAAGTACCGGAGACTTATTACCCTTATTTTCCACCCCACCCCTGTCTCCCATAGACTTTATTTTTTACCTTGGGTGAAAGTTGGTAGCATTGATTTGGAAGCAGTCTGTCAAATAGGCTTCTTGGGAAATATTTTAATAATATTGTATTTTGCCTTACCCCACCAAAACAAATTGAAAAACTAAGCAGTTAAATCAGAAAAGAGGATTTTAATTTTCCCTTAGAGAACAGAAGAGTTCTCCGGTGAGATTTGAAGTTAGATTTAAGGAACTAAGTTCTAAGGAATTTTAAGCTGTTTTTCACTTCTCCCATGTCTCATTTGCATGGGCATTTTTTGCTGCCTTGAGTGCAAAGGAGAAAAGGTCAAAGGAATCTCAAGTCAATGATTAAAATATTATTATCAAGTGAGTTTAAATATGTCATATGTTTTAGAGTAGACGTTTGGAGCACTTCTTTGTTAATGATCCTTGGAAACTGTAACTTCTCAACTCCTCAAGTCACCTGCATTTTGGTGACTTGTGAAACCTGTTTATCCAGATATGGAGATTACTAATACTTTAGTTTAACCCTTCCTTCTGTGATTTCTTTATTTTGCTATACTGTAGTGAGATAGTGAGAAAATCCTCGAACAAGTAGAAAGGCTGTAGCTTCGCTGTTTAGAAGCACCTGAAGTTTTCAACTTTTTTTTTACTTTTAATAATAGCAATAGCTGGACAATGTTCCTTAAGCCTCTGTTTCCTTACTTGTAAAAGGAGAGGATTGGAGACTTGATGACTTAATGTTCTTCCTCCCTCTGGATCTGCGATCCTAGGAATCTAGGAACTCCTGTGAGGATGAGTGTTTGATTTGGTTATTTTTTTTGTATTGATACTGAGCATCTGATAAAACAGTTGTGACTGATTTACTTTATGTGCAGCTTGTGATTTGCTTATAATGGATCAATCAGGGGACAAACAGAAATGCAGCAACTTTTTATTAGTCTGTTGGACTACTTAGATAGTTTGGTGATCTTGTGAATACAGTCACTTCCCTCAGTGGAACAAATCACAGCAAGCTCTGGCCTTCTCTGCTTGTGATTCTCATCCTGTCTTGCTGCATATTCAACGTGGAGGACTTTCCAGTGTGAGGGAGGCCTGATGCAGCAGCACCCTCATGTTCAGACTCTGATGAGCCCTTGGTGCTCTTCCTACATGGCACACTCTATCTTTCATTCTGCTTCTGATGTACAAATCATTGTTAATAATTGACAGTAGCATAATTATATTTGTATGCTATATTTTTTCCTTAAGGCTATCCCCACAAATGGTGAGATATTTGGCCATGCGTTCTTTTCAGATCTGTTGTTGCTTCCCATTATGAGAGTGTAGCATATTTACTAACCAGAATTGACATTCTAGTACATGTGGCTTTCATTTTTACCTAAACAACCAATAGTTTACCATGCCTCATGTTCACCTTCCCAATGGGTTGTTTGTGGTTTTATTTGATCCAGCATGTAAGTCATGTGGTCCAGCTGTGGTCTAGCATCCTGACTATGTGACCTCTCTCGTGTTATTCCCACAAGAGTGCCTCCAGCACTTCATCCACTTCTGGCAAAACTAGAGAATATTTTTAAAGTGCCTTCTATATTCCCCTGGCTGGGCTAGGCCTGAGGATTCAGAGGAAAAAAGTGAGTCTGCTTTCTAAGAGCTAACATTCTACTGGGAAGAAACGACATGCAAAGGTTAAGTACACAAAAAATCAATGCAAAACAAATGGGAGAGTGTTATGACTTTGTTAATAAGGAAAGGCCTCTTGTGCTATGTGGAGCCTGAGCCAGGCCTGGAAGGGAACTAGGGATTCTAAGAGCCAGAGATGAGGAAGAAGAGTATTCTAGGAATGAGGTGTGGCCTTGGGCAAGTGCCAGCGGCAGATTTTGGGTAGACCACTTGGATTGTAATATAGAGAGCCTCTAAGGGGATTCATCTGAAATCAGCCTCAAAAGATAGGTTGGAATAGGTGGTGAAAGTCACTCAGTGCCAAATTGAAGGAAAGAAGGAAAGAAACAAGCATTTATTAAACACCTACTATGTTCTAGTCTCTGTGCTAAGTGCTTTATATCACATTTGAGCCTTACAATAACCCTGGAAGACAGGGGCTCTTATTATCATCTCCATTTTACAGAGCATGAAACTAAGGGAGATTAAGTCACTTGCCCAGGGTCATACAGTATCTGAAGCTGGATATTGATTTCAAGTCTTCCAGACTCTAGGCCCAGTGCTTTATCTACTGTATGCCCTAATTGCCTCAGGTAGAGAGAGGCCATTACCTGCTAAGGTAGCCTATTTTTCTTTTGGGCATCTCTAATTGTTCAAAAGTTTTGCTGTTGCACATCAAGCTTCAATCATCTCTTTTTCGTTTTCTACCCATTGCACCTAGTTTTGCTCTCTGAGTCTAAGGAAAACAAATATAATCTTTCTAGAGGCAGTTGGGTAGTGCAGTAGATAGAGTGCTAAGCCTGGAGTCAGAAAGCCCTGAGTTGGAATCTGGCCTCAGATACTTATTAGCTATGTGAACCTGGGCGGGTCACTTAGTCTCTGCCTCAGTTTTCCTCAACTGTAAAATGGGGTAATAACAGCATCTACCTTACAGGGTTGTTGTGAGGATCAAATGAGATAATGTTTGTAAAGTGCTTACCACAGTGCCTGGCACATAGTAGGTGCTTAATAAATGCTCATTCTAATCCTCCTTTCCCCTCCTTCTGTGTAATAGCCCTTTAGATCCTGAAGATAGCTCTCATTATTTTACCACTCACTTTTCTTTTCCAGGCCCCATATCCTCAGTTTCTTCAGCCATTCTTTATATGACTTGAGCCTAAGACCCTTCACTATCCTGATTGCCTTCCCATAAGTACTCTCTGGCTTATCAGTGTTCTTCATAAAATGTTTTCCTTCCACCATAGGTCTTAGGTGGCTCCATAGGAAGATATTGGCCATTGTTATTTTCGTTGCATATGGAGTAACCGCAGGCTTCAGCTTCAGGTGAAAAATACTGTTATTTATTGCAGTTTCAGGATTTGTATGCTTGAATTTGAAGGACTGGAACTTGAAGGACTATTTCAACTTATTCTCCTTTACCCCACAGGACATAAATAGGAGCATTAAGTCAAGTCAGTGACCATTTAAATGTCTCCTCTGTGCCAGGCACTGTGCTAAGTGCTGGGGATACAAAGAAAGGCAAAAACAGCCCTTGATCTTAAGGAGCTCAGAGCCTACTGGGGGAAGACAATGTGCAAATAACTTTGTACAATCAAGTTACATATGGGATAAATTGGAGATGATCTCAGAGGGAATATTAAGGAGAACTGAGAAAAACTTCTTGCAGCAGGGGGGACTTAGCAGAAACTCGAGGAAGCCAGAGAAGCTGGGAGGCAGACACAAGGAGAGAGAGTTCCAGACATGGGAGACAGCAAATGAAAGAGTGCCCAGTGTCAGGAAATGGACCGTGTTGACAGCAAGATGAAACAACAGTTTCACTGATCAGAGAGAGTACGTGGAGGGAAGAAAGGTATAAGAAGATTGGAAAGGTAGGAAGGGACCAGGTTATGAAGGGTGCTAAAAGCTAGAGGATAATGTATTTGATGCTGGATGGAAATAGGGAGCTGCAGTTGTTTATTGAGTTGGGTAGTGATATAGAAATGTGCTTTTAAGGCAAGTCATTGTGATAACTGAGTGGAGAATGGACTGAAATGGGGAGGAGCTTGAGACAGGGAGATCAACCATCAAGGTATTGTAGTTGCTTGTGAGGTTTGAGGAGATAAGGGCCTGTACCAGGGTGATGGGTGTATCACAGGAGAAGAAAAGGCATAAAGGAGAGGTGGTACAAAGATAGAAGTGATAGGACTTGGGAACTGATTGGATGGGGGGGAGGGGAGAGAGACTCAGTGAGAGAGAGTTAGAAGTCAAGAATGACTCCTAGATTATAAACCTGGATGGCTGGGAAGATGGTACTCTCAACAGCACTAGGGATGTCAGGAAAGTGGGAAGGTTTTGGGGAAAAGATAATGAGTTCCACTCATGGGGGGAAATTGGGAAGAGGAATATTCAAACTTGATGTTAGAAGAAAACAGCCTAACAATTAGAGCTATCCCAAAGTGGATCCCAAAGGTCTGCCTCCAAAAGTAGTAGGTTCTGCAGAAGTTCTCTTAAGGCCTTTAAGCGAAGGCTGGATGATTGCTTGTTGTGTGCTTTGTGGGGATGACTCTTCTTCAGATGCAGGTAGGTCTAGCCTCCGAGGTCCTTTCCAAATGAAATTCTGTGATTTTGTAGTTAGTGGCTAATAAGTGTAAATGTCTCCATATTTCAAAGACAAATGTGAGTGTAGATTATTTATATGATTTTCTACAACATCAGGTAATTGTAAAGGACCACAGAGTAGTTCAACCTGTACCTGAAAAGTAATGCCTCTTACAACTTCCCATTGCAGTGGTTTCACAGCCTCCACTTGATGACCTCTAGTGATGGGGAGAGCATCACCTCCCAGGGCAGTCCATTTCATTTTAGTAATCTTAATGGTTTTCCTTATATTGAACCAAAATCTGCCGCTCTACATCTTCTACCCACTCTTCCCGGCTTTGCCGTCTGAGGTCAAACAGAACAAGATGATGGCCTTTCAGATTCCTGAAGTCAGACATCAAGTTCCCCACACTGAGTCTTCTATAGGTTAAGCATTTCTATTTCTTTCATATGACCTGTATATGATGTGATCTCTGTCTTCATTAACCTCCTGGTGACCCTCCTTTGCATTGTGCCTGTCATTGTACCAAAAATGTGCTTAGAATTGGGGAAAGACAAAGTAATAATAGTGATGGCTGACATTTATTTAGAGTTTGTAAGGCTTATAATGTGATTTTATATGAATTTCTAATTTGATTTTCATAATAATCTTATGAATTAGGTGCTGCTGTCACCCTCATTTTATAGTTGAAGAAAGTTAAGCTGGGGGGGGGGTTGTTACATGATTTACCAGGGTTGCTTTGTGTTAACAGATAGTATCTTAATATCGTATCTCCTTTAGCAGCACACTATATGGCAGTAAATGCTGAATATCATCACCCTGGCTCTTTTCAGGTATCAAGTCACTTTTAAAAAACATCACCACCTCCTCTTTCAATTTGTTTAGTTTTCAGATTTTCCATTTACATACTGATACCTTAATTTTGTCTAGCCATTATTACTGTTGTTGGAGCCCAATAGCCTTATGAGCTTTCTGTTTGTAGATATTCTTAATTTCCTTAGTCTCAGTGGTGACTTCTGTTCTGCAACAATATTTAGGATTTACTATGGTGAGTTAGCTGCTATAGCTTTCATTTCTGGGTAGAAAACAGGCAAGAAAGATTCATCGGGACTGGACTTTGACTTAGGATGATAACCTGTTGACACCATGGGCCTGATCTTGAACTGCACTGAAAAATCATTTCAGAAAAATAGATTTCTTCTCTGTTCTTACAAGATCCTCAGAGATTTCTCAACCTTCCCTTCCCTCCCAAAATTTTATACAATTCACTTGTGTACTCTGGATGCTTTTATTACTTTGCATTATTATATGACATTTTCACAGATATGTCCAGCCTTCCAAATTAAAACATAATCTTCTGAATGGCAGAAACTGTTATCTTAAATTTCTTATGTATCTCATTAAATAATCTAGCACATTTTATGCAGATAATTGGGTCCTAAGAAATGCATGTTAAATGCATGAATTTTGTTGTCGTTGCTGTTCTCTGAACTCTCAGGAATCTTTTTTAGATAGAGCCTTGTACATTTTTCTAATGATTTCACCAATGAGTAAACTGGGAATATAACATAGTTTGGGAAGGCGGTTCTTTTATTTTGTATGTTAGGGGAGATTTTCTTCCGCAAGGGTGTACTGGCTGTTGAAATACTATTGAAGTTTATTGAGTGATTATAATCTGAATTCTAGAGCACAGAATTTTTCCTGGCTTTCTTAGGATGAAATCCTCAGGAGAAGACATCAACTTTGACATTTTAAATTGTTTTTTGTGCAGAACCATTTTTCTATAGTAACTGGCATTGTTTATTTAAAAAAAAACTTAAATGATCTGGCATGTTTTAAGTGCCTATTCGTTAAGATGGAAATATATTTAAAATACTTTTAATATTTATGTGTTTTTAAATTTTTAGATATGATAAACTTTAAAGAAGTAAAATTTTAGTTTTTCTTTCAATTTGAGAGCATTGTTTATATGAGAAGTTATTTTAGGAATTTTCTTTATATTTCCTATCTTTGATAGAAGAGTCAAATATCATCAGAGGAATGAATATTAAAACAGCTCTGAAGTACTTTCTTACATCCATCAGGTTGTCAAAGTTGACAAAAGAAGGAAAATGACGGGTACAGAGAGGCCTGTGGTAAAACGAACATTAATGCTCTGTTGGTGAATTGCAAACTGGTCTAGTCGTTCTGGAAAGTAATTAGGGATTATGCCCCCAGACTATTAAACTCTGCATATACTTTGACCTAAAGGTATTGCTACTAGGTCCAAACCCCAAAGAAATCAAAGAAAAAGGGACCCACATGTACATTTTTGTGATGGCAAATAATTGAGACTGAGGGGGTACCCATCACTCGAGGAGCGTCTGAATAAGTTAACGTGTATGAGTGTAAGAGAATACAATTGCTCCTTAAGAAATGATGAAAGGGATACTTTGCGAGATATCTAGGAATACTTTTTGTGACCCAGTATGCAATGAAGTGAACAAAACCAAGATGATTTTTTTACAATAACAATGACATTGTAAAGACAAAATTTTGAAATATCGAGGAATTCTAATGAACAGAATGATCAACCACGGTTCCGGGTACTCAGGATGAGACAATGCTGCCTGCCCCAGACAGGGCGAAGACTGAATCCCGTATGTCATTTGGGGCATAGCCAGCATGGGAATTCGTCCTACTTGACCATACACATTTGTGAGGGATTTTGGTTTTTGTTTTTCTTTTTTCTTTTCGTAGTGGAGGGTGGGAGATAGAAGGGAAAGAATATGGGTTTGAATTAAAAAAAATCTTTGCAGCAAATTTCTTGGATAAAGCTACCATATTGGAGATATTTAAGGAAGTGATTCAAGCACAGAAAAACAAGAGCCATTCCCCAAAAGATAGTCAAAGGATATGAGCAGGGGGGCAGAGCCAAGATGGCGACTGGAAAGTAGGGACTGGTGTGAGCTCTCTGCCAAGTCCCTCCAAAAACCT
>JAQQSZ010007418.1:0-13311 GCA_028646595.1 Phalanger gymnotis | reverse complement strand
TTGGTTTTGTTTCTTCTTTCTCATGATTCATTCCATTGGTCATAATTCTTCTTTACAACTTGACCATTGTGTAAATAAGTTCAACGAAAAGTTATATGTAGAAGATATATAGGATTCCATGCTGTCTTGGGAAGGGGGGGTGGGAAGAGGGGAAGGAAATCTGGAACTCAAAATTATGTGGAACCAAGTGTCGTAAACTAAAAATAAAAAATCTTAATTATAGAAAAAGGAGAAGAAGAAGAAAAAGAAGAAGAAGAAGAAGAAGAAGAAGGAGGAGGAGGAGGAGGAGGAGGAGGAGGAGGAGGAGGAGGAGGAGGAGGAGGAGGAGGAGGAGGAGGAGATGAAGAAGAAAAGGAGATGAAGAAGAAGAAAAAGGAGATGAAGAAGAAGAAGAAGAATGCTACTGGGAAAAACTTTATTTTGCAAATACCAAAACATGCCATACATCAAACTAAACATCAATGGAAGTATTGAGAATGTTTACAACAAAGAGTACATAAGAACTTTTATGTATGTTGTTGGCTGTCTGGATATAAGCAAAATTCAATTATGACAGTTGAAAACCATCTTTACTCAAGCATGCATTGGTTTATTGTCACATAAAAATTTTATTTTCAACAAAGTCAGTTATGAATAAAAAAAGTAATCCAACTCTCCCACCACAACCAGTGAGTTTGAATGAATAAGTGAAAGTACAACCAATCCTGGAAAGGGTAGCCAGAGAAGCTGTGTCATCAGGAGAGAACCAAGTTTCAGTGATTACAAGAAGTTTGTTGTTGTTGTTCATTCTTCATTCTCAGAGTGGATCAATGACATCATGGAGTGATATCTTGACTTGTGTGTGAATTTGAGTGAGGCAGAGCTGCCCAAAGTTGTCAGCTTCAATCTCTCCTCCAGAGTCATTTGAATCCAGTGGCAAGACAAATGTCAAGACAACTGGATTGCCCAGGATACAGTGAGCAACCTTGACCTTTCTAAGTTAAGTTCTTTCCCACATCTCAGTTTGTCTGCAGCTATATCTATTCAGTGACTAAGGGTGTAACAACAATGCTACTTGCCACTACTGTGGCTGTGTAAGGCCAATAACACCAGCACACAGGAGGGCTACTAGCACAGGTTCTTTGATCTGTTTTTCCAAGAAAAGCCACGTTAAGCGGTTTACAATCTCACTTTAATTAAACATGCGTATATCATTCACTTAGTTCAGGAGGGAAAGTCAGCACCCTGAACTTCAGAGAAAGCACAAACAGAAATTACAAGCAGAAACCATATAAACAGAGCAAATAAACACAAATCAACAAACGGGGCTTCTAGTTTTCTGACCAAGAGATTACATACATAGTTACCAGAGAGAGAAGCACCAACATCTGGGTTTTTCAAAGCTGTGGGGGGCTTCTTAACGGCTACCCAGATTCTCCACTCCAACTCTCTTACTATGAGTGAGGCCCAAAACAAAATGCTAACCTTGGAGCATACATATCCTGTTTAGGGTCCTGGAGCTTCACACCTCTCAAGGGCTTCATACCTCTCGTCACCTAATTAGCAAATAGGTATGGGCAAACAAACAAATGAAGGCAAGACTCACTCAAAGGTAATCAAATACCTTTTGATTAGTGCTGAAGAAAAAAGAAAAAAAACAGTGAAAAGTCTCACTTTGCTTGCCATTACAAAGGGCTAGGTAAGAATTGAGACAAAAGATGGCTCAATTTACCGTCTAAACAGAAAACAATTGGTATTTCACTCATTCAAAGCCATCAAAAACTAAACGATGAGCCACAGAGGCTTGGGCTGGGCTTATTATTGGCTATTCAAAAAGGCCAGAATGATATGGATTTAAATTCAGGTCTTCCTGACTTCAGGACCTACTCTCTAACCACTGAGCCATCTAGCTTTTTTCAATGCTTCACTTATAAATGCATAATAGATAGAGTCAAGATTTATGCTAATAAGATGTTAACTGAAAAATCTTAGAGCTTTCTAATGAAGGCAACATTAAAAGTAGTGGAAAGCAAAAGAAGATGAAGAAATTTTGAGTCCCTTTGTTAGGAGCACAAGCAGAAGAAATTTGTACACAGAAAAAAAGTGACAATGTAAAACCAGAATCCCCTGAAGGTTCAACACCCATAACCATGCTTGGAAATTGGGTAAAGACAAGAAACTGAAATCAGGGGTGAAAAAACATGGAAAGGGACATTGGCAGAAAATTCTCTCAAATTATACATTCTGCAACCAAACAAACGTTATGTTAAAGGAGCAGTCTGAAGATGTTAGAATTAATTTCTTCAGACAATGAGAACTGAATGTGTCTATAAAAGGTCAGTTAAATGAAAACTTTAAAATTTTAGTAATTTGATGTATTTTGAAATGTTTAAATTTTTAGCGTAATAGTATTTTTTTCTATGAAACAGGCTTACTAGCATTCTGCTCAGTTTAATATGTCATAGTATGGAAAAAAAGATTCCACCAAACAAAATGTGAATGTTTTGAGTCATTGCACAATAATACCCTGCTAAGGTAGAATAGTTTGGCTTTATGGCATCAACGTGTCACTAAATTTCAAAGCCTCATTGACAAAATCTTAAATATACAGTGTTACTTGTGTGCATTGTATGTTTTCATATAAAGGAGTTGAAGATAATGAATTCTGTATCTAGAATAACATAATATGGGGGAATAGTTTCTTATATAATAAATTGTTTGACTTTGTTCTGATAGACTTTTAACTTAAATGTTAAGCTAGACTTTTGTAATATTACATTTGAAATTATGCATCATAAATATTGAGGTGTGTGATTTTGTTATTTAACGTAATACTAGCAAAGTGCATGAATTGTACTAGAAACATTTGGACTCGGATAAGTCAAATTAGCAATTTTACTATCACTTAGATGAAAATGGATTAGAATAAGTCTTGAAACTGTCACTGCTTGTTTCATTCACCTCAAGTATTGTGTTCTTCACCTCTTGGTTAAAGAATATATAGTCTTGACTATATGTAGTCAATATATTGTCTTGACCCTTTTGCTGTTGAAATTGTGAATTAGTAAATAAAAAACTCAAATTCTCAGGAAAAAAATGTATTTTCCGTTCCAAATTCCCTTCACCTTCTCTACCACCTATTGATAAGGCAAGAAATACAATACCTACCATAAGTGTGAAGTCAGACAAAACATATTTCCACATTAACCATATTGTGAAAAATTAAAAAGCCAAAAAAAAAAGAAAATGTCCTTCCACCTGAAGTACCATAAACCTTAGTCACCCTACAGGACACTATATGCTCAACTACCCCACCCCATGTTCCCAAATTTCAACTTCTCTTTCTATCAGTATCTATAATTCTGAAAGCAAAACTAGCTGAAGAGCAGAACTTACTGAGCTTCCACTAATGCAAATAATCATAGTAATAATTTTCACACTGACCTTTACATAGCATTTTAAGCTCTACAAAGCATTTTACCTTCATGATCTCATTTGGGCTTCATCATAACTGAAAAATATTTCCTACAAATAGTGGCAAGAATCATCCTCATTTTACAGATGAGAAAAAAGAAACTTAGAAAGTCAGGTGACTTGCCCATGGAAACACTGCCACTATAACTCAAACCCTATTCTCTCCTAACTCCGGGTCTTCAGTGTTTCATAACTACAGATACAAATTATTGAAAACTAAAGTAAACATGTTACATTCTCAGTAAAATGCATCTTTCAATGCAACAGCGAAAGCCTCCTCTTCAACCACTGGCAATAAACTGCTTAATCAATTAATCAGTACATTAAATCCCTACACTATGCTCAGGTTCATTTTTCTGTTATTGGTCTCTGCTTGTGGATGTTATGGCAACTTGCTTCTCCTGGGGGAATCTCAAAATTTCAAAAATTTAGTTCTGGCTTTAGTTGGTGAGTTGGGACTTTGTGCCAAGGCCACACTCTACCTCTACTCTGTGTTTTCGGTGGGGACGATCAGCTCACCCTAGGTCGATGAAGTTCCTGAGCTGACCTCTACTTTTCATCCTTAGGTTCCTACCACCCTTTCCCCATCTTTGAAGTAAACAGCACTAGATCCACAGGGTCCTCTCTTGTACCTTAAGAGAGAGTATCAGAAACCTTGGAGCCCCAGGCCTGGGGTGAGCTGACATAAGAGATGTAGCCTCGCATTGGTCGTCGCTGGCTGCTTATTGCCCCTGCTCATTAAACTTCCAAGGTCTCCCTCTACCCTTGCCTTTCTGACTACCCTGATTCCCTGGGCCATTTCTGGGTACACTAGGAAGCTACCCTGCACTGACTCTAGATCTGCTGGTGGACACCCTTTCCTACCACCCATTAGGCTGTTCTGGGGTGGAATAAGTCAGTTATTGGATTTCTTAATCATTATTGAGTCTAGCGTGAACTCCAGAGTTTTGCTATCATAAGTTTGTGATAGCTGAGTAGCTTGCTTCCCATTCAGGCAACCATCTTGACTGGACATCCCCAGTTAGGTTTTTAAGACATAACCAGAGATTCAAGAGGTGAACAGCAATAGAGAGTTCTGAAATCTCACTATGCTTAGAACTCTAAGTTACCACCCACTACGATATTGTCAATTGACATGCTTAGCTAAAAGAGGGCAAGATGATTTCTAAAATGTCACCATCTGTACTTTCATTGGAATAGGAAGATAATTAAGTGTTTTGGTTTAATAGGCCCTCTTTCTGGGGCAGCTAGGTGGTGCAGTGAGTAGAGCACCGGCCCTGAAGTCAGGAGGACCTGAGTTCAAATCCAGCCTCAGACACTTGACATATGTACTAGCTGTGTGATCTTGGGCAAGTCACTTAACCCCAAATGTCCTGCCGCCAAAAAAAAAGGCCCTCTTTCCTTCAGTTCCTGCTGGGCTAATATAAGGCCAAGTTTTTTGTTTTATGTTATAAAATGGAGTTCATGAGTCAGGCACTTATACAAAAATGACTGCTTCATTTAGACCTCTGTTTTTGGTCTCTTTTATAAGTTGTTGTTCCATCATTTTGAGTGTCAGTCTGACCTCAAAGTGCTACCCAACTGGTTTCCTCTCTTCTCCATTCATAAGCCCTCATAAGAGTTGGCTGGACAGATATCCTACTCACTTCTGGACCTTCTAGAGGAGGTCCAGTTTTTCCTGAGTCAGCCCAGAACTTACAGTGATGGGATGCTCTGCCCTCTTGAAATGGTAGGCCTCAAAAGCCACCTTTATCACTTGAAATTCCTTCTCCCAGAGTGGGCAGTTTGGCTCTGGTCTTAAAAGCATTCAAAGTAAGAAGGCATGAGGGCAAAATGAACTTCAGTTTTGGATAGAATCATCCCAAAAGGTATTGATTGGAGATATCTGCCTTGACCATAAAGGGTCAAAGTGCAATATGACAAATCAGAAACCAAGAAAGAATTAGGGAGTGAAGGTGGGCTTTGATGCCAAGGGACAGTGAAGTGCAATGGAAAGACCACTAGTTTTAGAAGCAGAAGACCTGGTTTAAAATCTTATGTCTATCTTTGTCAACTTGTATGACCTTGGGCGTATCACTTAACTTCCTCGGACCTTAGTTTCCTTATTTTTGAAATGAAGGGCTTAGATTAGATGGTCTCTAAGGACCCTTCTCAGTTCTAGATCTAAAAATCTAGGCCCTGGACCAGACAGTTCCCTCAGTCACACTCTGATTTCCTATAAAACATACCACAGTATCCATTTCTTCAACTTTCTCATTCAATGGGTGCATCTGGAGGAAGTCAACTAGATTTAGGCTCACATCCAATGAGGACAATTTTCCTGGATATTGGAGACAAGAGGCAATCTCTGTTCTTTCTAGAGTCAGGCAAGTTTCTCCTAGATTGAGTTCACCAACCCTTCTTGAAACTGATCAATTAAGGTAGCCACATTCCATAGAAGGTCCCCACTGGGGGGAGAGTTGTTACACTCTACTGAGCTGTACTACCTGTTATAGCTGGCAGGCCAGATAGTTGTAAGTCTTCTAGCACAATTGATTCTTAAAAGTTCTTTCCATCCTCATCTACCTCCCTTAAATTATTCAAAGTTGACCAGTGGAGGCTATTATAATAAATGACATGGCCCTGCCCCAAACATGGTTGACTAGTATGGAAATTAAAAATCCTGTGCTAGTTCAAGGTAAAATTCTAAGGTCTATGGAAGTTCTGAAAGAACTGGAAGATGTCATTTTTAGTCATATTTGAAGGATCACAGAAAATGAGAGGAGAGGCATAAGATTGGAGAACGCTATCTTGATTTTCCAAAAAGGGAATTGAACAGTATGGAAACTATAAGCCAATGAATCTAACTTAAATTCCTGGGGAAATTCTATGATGGATCATTAAAGAGATGCTAGACAAACATCTAGAAAGACAAACCGTGATTACAAAGGGCTAGTCCATCAAGAATAGGTTAGGCCAGACAAACCCCATTTCCTTTCTTAATAGGATTACTAGACCAGTAGATGAAGGGAATGTGTTTCTAGTTTAACTAGATTTTTAGCAATTCTCTTAATAAAGTATCTTATATTACACTTGTAGAGAAGATGGAGAGATACGGATTGGACAATTATGGACAAATGGATTCAGAATTGCTTGGATGACCAGATTCCATCTCACTACACCTACGGGTACCTCCCCCCTTTGCAGCTTCCTTTGTGTATTGCCTTCCCCTGTTAGACTGCAAGGCCCTTGAGAACAAGAACTGTCTTTGTTTTTTTTTTTTTTATTTGTATCCCCAATACATAGCACAATGCTGGTCTGGAGGAGGTGCTTAATAAATGTTTATCAGCTGACTGAATTCCTCATATCCTGAATGCAAAGGAGCCACAGGAAGCTAGAAGGGCTTTCAGATGCTTAGCTAATGGGTCTTGAAGGGAGCTTCCCTCTGCTGAATCACTTCAAAGGTATCTGAATGCCTATCCCTGTTAAATAGCCTTCTCCTGCTATGTCTCAATAAATGTCCTTTTGTTAACACTGTAGGTTATTACCTATAAATATCTGGTTTTGTTTCAATATTGGTTTCTAAACTACTCAGTCAGGCCCAACCTAGAAATAGCCCTGTACTATTAAATGTTTTAATCAATGACTGATAAAGGTATAGTCATCAGATTTGTAAATGACACAAAACTGGGAGAGATATGTCCTACATGTACCACACATACACATACACATACACATACACATACACATACACATACATGATCCAAAAGAATCTCAACAGGCTGAAGCATCAGGCTGGATTTAATATGATGAAATTCAATAGGGAAAGATGTAAAGTCTTATATTTGGTTATATGTATAAAATGGAAGATATGTGAATTAATAGCAGTCATTCTGAAAAAGTTCTGCAGGCTTTAGCGGACTGCAAACTCAAGGTGGGAGGTCATAAAAGCTAATGCAATCTTGGGCTGTGTTAAAAATGACACAATATTCAGAAATAGGGACGTGAGAGTATCACTATGCCCTGCCCTCCTCAGATGCCACCTGAAGCATTGTGTTTCTTTCTGGGCTTAAGAAGGACATTGATAGCCTGGAGAATGCCCAGAGGAGGGTAACCTAGCTGGCAAAGAGTCTTGAGTATAACATATGTGGGTCGGTTGAAGGACCTGGATGTGTTTACCCTGGGCAAAGAAGATTCCAGGGGATATGATGACTGTCTCCAAGTATTTGAAGAATATCATGTGGAGGATGATTTAGATTTATTCTATTTGACTCCGAGAGATCAGAACCAGGAGTAGTGGATGGGAATTGCAAAGAGTCTAATTTAGGTCTGATGTCAGTACATATCAGTACATTAGGTCTGATGTCAGTACAGTAGGGTGCTGTATGTCTCAAAGGGAGGTAGAATAGATATCTCTAGTCTCTTCTCTCTTTGCCCTTATTCAAGAGAGACTTTATCTCTTAACAGGAAGGGAAGCAAGAGATTGAGGCCACAGACTTGACTACTTTGATCTCCTCAAAGAGCAGGGACTGGGCTAGCATTATATCTATTTGCTCCCTTAAATATCATTGGTCTAGGGTAGAGGTGGGGAACCTGTGGCCTTCTAGATCCTTAAGTGTGGCCTTTTGGCTGAATCCAAATTTTATAGAACAAATCCTTTTAATAAGGATCTAGAAACCCCAATGTGGCCTCAAGGCCACAGGTTCCCCACCCCTGGTCTAGGGAATATTGTTTTCAGATTCAAGCTAAACTTCTGATCACCATTTCTTAATGAGGAAAGGAGGGCCCCAAGCTTTATATCCCTTCCCATAAAATATCAGTTGTACAATAACCACATATAGGAAGCAGTAAAGAAATCTACTTATCTGAGCTAATAGCAAAACAGAAATCAGAGAAAGTATGTGTATATATGCCAAACTATACAAAGTGAAGGAGCTGTCCCACTGAGAGTAAGATAACTCTGCTCAACTGAAAAAGAGAATCCCAGATGTCACCCAAAGGGGAAATTCCCCCAAAGTCTCTAGTGTAGCAAGCTGGCGATAGGGACATGATGGAGACTGCTAGCTCTTCTCTTATTGGCTTCTTGCCAGTCTTATTTTCTCTTTAGTAACTTGAAGTGGAGTTGACATCACACATTTTCTCTCTTGAAGCTAGTAGCCAGAAGCACCTGAAGTGACTACATAGTAACAAAGAAACTAAAGAGCCTCCCCCGAAGAAGTCCAGAGACTAATTCTCTCTTCTCTTCAACTCCACTCCACCTTTCCCACAGATGTGGGCCATTGATCTCCAACAGTGAGGAAAGAGTCTCACACCAGTGGTCTTTGAGACCCAAGTTGCACAGGAAAAAAAATACTTCCTAACAATTAGACCTGTTTCAAAGTTGATTAGACTTGAATGTGGGGTGTTACCTCTCCTTGGAGGTCTTCCAACAGAGGTTGGTTGATATAATAGTAATTTAGACTTGAAGATCTTTCCCACCCATTAATAGGCCATGTGACCTGCTTACATCACAGGAAGCCTAAGTCACATGTGGCGGCAGGAGCTTGCTGAAAGGAAAAGGAAATTGTGTCACAGGAAATGCTGTGAAAGCAGTTATGACAGAACTGAGGGAAAGGGACCTGACATGTGATATATGTGCTGTAAGTTTTGCTTGTTGGTGGCAAGTCCTCAGCAGGGGGTGGATGGTTTTGAGATGGTGAGGCTCCATGCTGTGATGTTGTATATTGAATTCTTTGCTGCTGTGATGGATTGGGTAGATGGCTTATGGGATCTGGTGTCTGAATAAATGGTTTACTTCTTCTACCTTCTATGTGGAGAGTCTCGTATATTTTGTGATACAGAACTACATAGGCATTTTGACAATTATCATCTACATTTGTGTCACGAACAGAATCTCAAGGTATAACATCTCTATTTGGAGGTAGAAAGGCTTTAGAGGAAGAAATGATTATCCCAGGGTGGGAAGAGGTATCTTATTCTTCCCTAGCAAGGGAATGGTCTAAAAGCACTGGTTTCTGTGAAGACTAGAAACAGAAGCTGCAGTGGGGAGAACCTAGAGATTTGAAAAGATATTTGCAAGAAATCACAGTTAAGCCAGGGAGAGAATTGCCAACAGCAATCTCTAGATGAGGCTGGATTTTACTCACAGAGTATTGTATTATATATGAAAGCAGGAACAGACTGTTACAAGAGAGAACTGAGATGATTAGAGAAACATCTAGCTCAAATGAGAATATTTCTTCTATACCACAGCAAGATGGGGAATCTCAGGTGGTAAAACAACAGATTACTGTTCAGGAATCAACTGATTTTGCTGTTAATTTGGCTAGAAGACAGAAGGAGCCAAGGAGGTCAAGAGTGCATTTCAGTTCAGCCCAGGTCGAGTCTAACTGCCCTAACTGCCAGTGTGGTTGCCATGCTGACAGAGGGAGAGAGTCTAGAGAGGACGATACAATATCAGAAGCTGAGGCATGAAATGTTACTTTGTGGTATGATGCTATGGAGCCAGAGAATGATACAGTGTGAGACCAGGTACCTCAAACAGTAGTGCTCCCCATACAGCGAAGGAGGCAAGAAACCCACAATAAAAATACAGGGTTTAGGAAAATGTTGGAGGATTTTACACAGCAGGAAATCACAGATATCTTGAGTAGGTTCACCCAGAGAATGGGAGAATCGTTAATATCTTGGATGGTGAGAGTCAATGATGAAGGAGCCACAGGAATATCTGTAGATACCGTGGATTGTATGAGATTCTTAAGTATTAGTCAGAATTCTTTTGTACAGAAAGTTTTTAGAGACTGTCATTTGCAAGGAGGTAACCAAACAACCAATCTGTTAGCTTTAGCTGCAACAGATTGTAATAGAGAATATCCTGCTGATTCTATATGACCTACTGCAGATAGACCCTGGTATTCACTTATGGACTGTATGAGAAAGTTAAAGGAGGAGATAATGAAGACTGCTACTGTGTTGAGGAACACAGAAGTTTATTACGATACTCCCTTGGGAGTCTCTCATGGGAATTTGATCGAAATATCTAATTCTGACTCTGCTAATTGCAGAAGTAGGGAATCCTCTTTCAGAGGTGCTGGATAAGATTTCACAGTTAAATGACTTAGGAGACTGGGGAAAAGATAAATTTCCTCCAGAGAAAAGAGTGAATAGCCAGTGGATTCAACATCAGAATAGAGTGACAAGAAATGTTTACTACTCTATTGAGAGCAGGGGTAGATTTTAGAAGGATAGATGGTATTCCAACTAATGAGTTATACAAAATGTACCTAGATAAGAGGCTTAATAGCACATGAGAAAGATAATACTATAACATCTGTTTATCCAGGAGAAAATGATTATGAAACTGTAGCCTTCACTCATGTATTCTACCATGAATGAGGCTATGACAGTCTCTTTGTTTCTTTTTGGATTTTTGTCTGTTAAATTGTTCGAGATTTGTTTTCTGCAGACTTAGTACCATCTACCTGCAGATGCCTGATCACTTAAGCTGGATGTCATCCCTGGACCTGTCCACAACTGTGATGTGTCATCCCTGGACCTGGTGTCAACTGAGTTCTGGATGCTGGCTTGCTAAAGAACTGACCTCTCGAATAGGACTCTTTACCTCTTGGGGCAGGAACCTGACATGTGATAGCTGTGCTGTAAAGTTTTGTTTGTTGGTGGCAAGGCTTCAGAATGGGGCAGATGGTTTTGGGATGGTGAGGCTCCATGCTGTGACGGATTGGGTAGATGTCTTATGGGATCTGGTCCTCTGGTGTCTGAATAAATGATTTACTTTTTCTACCTTCTATGTGGAGAGTCTCATATATTTTGTGATACAGAACCACACAAGCATTTTGACAATTATCATCTATATTGTGATTATTGCCTTGCTGATATATTTGACCATTTGTCTGAAACATTATAGTGGGGATTCCCTTGGTGGTAGGTTGGATTAGTTGGTCCTTAAAGTTCCTTCCAAATCTCCGATTCTATGATATTGTAATTCCATAGTTCATGTTTCTTGGATTGAACTAAACTATGATAAATGACTCTGAACTGAACTGAATAAATTTAATTGAATCTATGCATCTGACTGATGCCTCTAGGATCACTATGGGGTCTCCTGCCTTATATACACCCTTGAGAACCCTATATGGAAAAGTGAAATTGTCAGACATCAGGACTGCTCCCTAAGCCCTGCGTTGCCCTGAAACCCTACTTCTCCATATACACATAACTCCCTTCAAATGGTTTCTGTTGGCCTGGGGAAAGGACAGAAAGGGTTGGGTAAGAAGTCAGTAGTAGGGGATAATCACCTTTTTTTCTTAACTAAAAAGAGCTGTTTGACATTTTCTCATAGGCATCATTTTAATGTGCAGAAAGATTAAAATAGATCCCTCTAAATTATAAAAAATTGCTTTAAAGAATAATGTTGATGGCTAAGGAAGAAATAGCCATAATTTGTTCTTTGATACATCCAAAAGTTACCAAATGTTAACATTTCAAGAGAGGAGAAGTTGCCAAATAGCGACTAAATTCTGGCAAAAACTGAGGCTGAAAAGGAAGACCTCCATCCACATTTCTAGAGTTCAAATTTAATTTTTCAAATTATTTTCTTTATAAACAGAAAACCCAAGCTCCAGCAATATGTCATGTGATCTAAAGGTGGCACATGGATAGAACACTAGGCCTGGAGTCAGCAAGACCTGAGTTCAAATACAGCCTCAGATATTTACTAGCTGGTTGACCCTAGGCAAGTCACTTTATCCCTTGTTTGCCTCAGTTTCCTCACCTGAAAAATGGCAATGATAATAGCACCTAACTTACACTATTGTTGCAGGGATCAAATGAGAAAACATTTGTGAAGCTTTTAGCATAATTCTTAGCACACAATGAGTGCTAAATAAATATTAGCTATAATAAAATTATTATAATTCTTCTTTCATCTCCACCATGGTATTGTGGCATACATACAGTAAGTCATTTCAGGTAGGTCTAAGGAGGGCTCTATTTCTGTTAAAGAAGTAAATTCATTAAAAAATAAATGTCAGAGAGGAGCAGAGCCCAGCATGGGCTGCGCCTGGACCAAACAGACCGGGAGCTGGGTGGAACAGGCCCTATCGCCCCAAATCAGTGAGCTCTGCCAATTGCCAGACTTCTCAACCCACAAACACCAAAGACAACAGAGAAGGTTACTGGGAAAAACCTTCAGGGACAGAGTGAAAGGAGTTTGCAGTTTGTCCACCATCCCGGGGGCAGTGGAGGTGGCAGAGCTACAGAACTACAGTTGCAGTAGCTTCCCACCCAAGGCCCACATGCTGGGAGGAATTAAGTGGCTGATCCCAGTGGGAGCACAGAGCCTGCTCAGATCTGAGTTGCAGTCCGGGTTGGCAGTTCTTGGGGGAGGAGGAGTGCTGGTGTGACAGAGCTTGCTGTGTAGAAATAGTTCTGAAAACAACAGCACAGTCCCCCAAGCTTGGGACGAAGTACTCTATTCTACAAGCAATCATACCCCAACGAAAAGCTCAAGGGTCAAGTAGTTGGCTGGGAACATGAACAGGCAGCGAAAATGGACTCAGATTCAGTCTCAGACTTAGGAATCTTTCTTTGGTGACAAAGATGACCAAAACATACAGCCAGAAGAAATCAACAAAGTCAAAGAGCCTACATCAAAAGCCTCCAAGAAAAACATGAACTGGTCTCAGGCCATAGAAGAGCTCAAAAAGGATTTGGAAAAACAAGTCAGAGAAATAGAGGAAAAATTGGGAAGCGAAATGAGAAGGATGCGAGAAAACTGTGAAAAACAAGTCAATGACGGGCAAAGGGAGACCCAAAAAAATACTGAAGAAAATAACACCTTAAAAAATAGACTAACTCAAA
>JAQQSZ010007417.1:0-13312 GCA_028646595.1 Phalanger gymnotis | reverse complement strand
TTCTTCTTCTTCTTCTTCTTCTTCTTCTTCTTCTTCTTCTTCTTCTTCTTCTTCCTCTGGAGAACAATGTCTCTGTCCAGGGAAAAAAATGATAAAAGGTCTACATGTTGTTTCCCTGTAACTTTTCCAAGGTTTTATTCTTATTTTTCCTTTAAAAAAGTCTTCCAAAACTTATTAGTATACCTCAGCATTTGTTTAATAAAAACCCAAACCACAATTTGGAAATTCCCAGGAGATAAATTACATTTTAATTGCAAATTTAGTCTGTAGTTTCTGATGCCATACATTTTAGCTTACTGGGAACAAAGATTCACTCTCTTCTTATTGGCCTCCCCAATGTGTCCAGATTTAGAAATGGAGATAGTGAGATAGAGAGATGGGGAGAGTGGGAGGGATGGAGGGAGGGATACACTGTTTCTGAATCCTTTGAAAATTCTGCAAAAACATTTCTCTCTCTCTCTCTCTCTCTCTCTCTCTCTCTCTCTCTCTCTCTCTCTCTCTCTCTCTCTCTTTCTCTCTAGCTGATCGGGCCACAAGAAAATGTCTGTTTAGATTCACCATGACACAAAACACAGACAATGCTTACAACACACTCAATATTACTCAAATAAAAACTTCCTGAAACTCCTGAAGAATATAAGATTAGCCATTTTTTAACCTAGTCCTCTAAAGGAGTCTCAGAAAGTACTTTTCACTGTATGGATGCCAAGAATATATAAAGAGAAAAAGAAAATGAAAAAAATCCTATAGAAAAAACAAATAGTGTTGACCATTCTTACCAATTCTTCCTTCTTTTTCCTTTTTCACCAACAGGATAGGAACACTATATCTGGATCATTCCTCATTTTTACAGCTCTGGGATTACTACATTTTTTCTGTCAATTTGTTTATTAGACAATGGTTATTGTTTAACTTTTAACAATTAGCTACTATTGTAATTTTTTTTTTAACAATGAGATCCAATGCCAATTTTCCTAGTTATCCAGTATGATTTGTAGCAAGAACGCATAATGTATCTGAAACTTCATGAAACCAAAGTTGGAGGGACATTTGTAAAGCTTTGTTATAAGATTCAATAAATATTATAAAATTATAAAATATTATAAAATTCAAGAAATTAACCAGAATGTATGTTTATAGGCAGTAGGGGAGATTTTTTTTTAATACAAAGGGGTAAGAAGCAAGGCACATTGTAGGTGACTCCAGGCCATCTCATGGTTGTCAGAAATGCATACAATTAAACAATTTCATGGTTTGGAGGAGAAAATATAAATCTGTTAGTAAGAACTTTGGATTTTGTAATACTCATGGGGCCATACCCTGAGGTAGATAAAGATCAGGGAACAGATAGATGAACTTTACAAAATGAGTCAATGGTTATATTACTACCTACAATACAAAAACAAAAATTAGACATTTCTTAACCCTAAAGAATTTTCAACATAACTTGTATGATAATCTAATCCTATTATTACTGGTTCTCTGTCCTTGAGATTTCCCCTTCCAAATTGCTGAAGCAATAGCAAGCCACATGAACACATGCCATTAACCCTCCTCTCCTTGCCTCCTTCATGGCAAAGATTGTAAGGTCCAAATAACTTAGAACATCTCTAAGTGGGGTAAAGAGTAGAGAAAGGATATAAAAGGTTTCTTGGGTTTGAGTGACTCTAGGAAGAAATAAAGTTAGTATAAGCCCAAAGAGATCCCAGGAAGAGTTTCACTTGCATATGCTCTCAGTGTACTTAAAGATACTAGTCACCTAGATGTGATCTTGAAATGATTCTTCTTTCAGTCTTTTTATTTTCAGTCTTTTCCTCAGAGACTAATCTATGCATTAGCCAAGACGAAGATGCTGCTTACTCCCTCTGCTGACCCACAGTAGAACAACTCGGTTGTAGACGTTAATACTGCTTTTGGGTCATAAGAAGATGCTGAAATTTTATTTTGATTTGTTCTTACTACATTAAATATTTTTGTACTTTATTCTATGTCAGAATGAATTTGCAAAATTAGTATTTTTATTTGAAAGTTTTAAGACTTGTTCTGCTTCTGATATATTTGTATCATGCTGACCATTCTACTTTCACTAGGGAATAGAACCAAGGCAGGACCATTTTATCTTTTCTCCCTCTTTTTTATTTAATCCTCAAATACATGTAAGATGGAAAAGTTATCATAACATGCAATTCTTTTTTGAAATTTTATAAGGATAAGACTTTCCATGTTTGCCAGTTTCATTCCAATCATCGCATTTTGATTTTCATTGACAAACATTTTTTTCTTTAAATATACAACTGTAACATTTTTTTTTAAAAAAATATTTCTTTGCAGGAAAAAAAAAAACCCTTAATCTCTCTATTAGGATTTTGTATAAATACATAGTCATAATGTAAAGAATTAATTATGAGGGTTTGGAACTTTTTAAACTTGAGGATACTCAGGCATCAACTTTGAAGGCTATTTTTTGGGATCTTCTGACATTTATATTCCCCAAATATCTTTAAATACTTAATAAATTTAACTATTCTATATGCATTAGGTAAAAAAGAAAGCAAACAAAAAGATTCATTGTCCTAGATAACAAAGCTAGTCAATTAAAATCTCTGTTACTTGGTACTTAGTACAGTGACTTATACTTGATAGATTTTTAACGTGGTTTTTTTTGTCACAAAGATCTCTTTTCACACTTTTAAAAACCAGCTGGAACATAAATTTGTCAGATTCTTTTATGAAAGAACATCTTGATATATCTGTTGGAATTTCCTATAAATTCATAGCAATTGTTTAATAGAAACCCAAACCATAATTTGGAATTCATAGCAATAATATAAGTAATGAAAAATGAAGTTTATATATATTTTTTTAAATTTGTAAGTATTCTAGAATTGAAGTTGAAGGATATTCTTTTGTGTCATACATTCACATTCCTTTTATTTCATTTACTAAATAACTATACTCTGTGTAGACATTGAGTATTAAAATAAAAAAAAAGATTCATATGTCTTGAAAGCTAGCCAAAAGTAGCTAGGAAGAAATATACAAATAGATCTATGTATAGATATATTTCTCAATATCCGTATTTAAGTCTTCTATTTATATTTATCACTTCCTATTGCTGCTAAAAGTTGGAGTTTACATTGAAGCAAATTTAATTACTATCTCTATTCTCCACAGATGGAAATAAAGCACATGATTCCAAACTTCTACCTGAATTCAACAATAAAGTTTTGTCATAGTATAAAGGAGAAGCTGTATTCTCAAGGACTATGTAAGAGAAAATAAATTCTAACACACTCTTCCAACTTGTGATAAATGTGATCCTGAAAATGGATTCTTTATTTTTTTTACATCAGCTGTTCTGCTTGGTTTTGATTCCATAAATATCATGCTCCCCCAAAATGACCTCATCATCTGAAATGTCATAATCATGAAGATTGATTTAGCTTTGATACTCAAGACCTCAGTTGCCTTTCCCTCCTGAATAGAGGGCTGGAGAGTAGAGCATTAAATTCCTCCTAAAGCTTCACTTTATAGAGGGCTTTCCCTACTCTCTTTTCGCTTCCTTTTATCTATTGTCTTCCCTCATTAGGATAGAAGCTTTTTGAGGACAGTGACTCTCTTTTTTTATTTGTATTCCCAGCATTAAGCATAGTGATGGTCATTTGGTAGGCACTTAGTGAATATTTTGTTCTTATTTGCCATTTCCACTTGGAGAAGTCTTCACCTGCTTGGGTAGGCATCCTCCAACACACCAATGGGTTTGAGGCCAGTTGGCTATCTTCAGCCTGGTTTGACCCATTTATAAAGACAGTTTTATCCAAGTATAGCCACTGTGCAAATTATATCTGTTGTAGTCATAGGTAAGAGTCAGGTGACAGTTATATACCAAAGGTGGGTGATCAGACCTGAAGGGGATCTGAAAGCCCTCTCACTAGAGGTATTGATTTTCTTTGAACATCCAATAAACCAATGGAGCGAAGCAAGGTTGTGCACTTGCTCGCATCCTCTTTAGCTTGACGTTTTCCATGATGATGTTGGAGATCTTCGATAAGAATGAAAACAGCATAAAATCAGTTTCTGTATTGATAGTAAACCATCTAACTTAAAAAGTCTACAAGCCAATAACAAAGTAGGGGAGAAGCTCGTGTATGACTTTTTGTTCACAAATGAATGTGCACTCCATGCAGCCTCTGGATCCAAGAGGCAACGGAGTGTGCGTCAATTCTCTACTTCCTGTGATAACATTAGCCAGACAATCAACAAGAAAACAGTTTTTTTTTTCCAATAGCCAGAACTGCACCATCCATATATCAAACCACTGGTCACAGTAAATGGAGAAATTTTGAATGCTAGGGATAACTTAACTTACTTTGGCAATATACTCTCCAGGTCTGTTTACATGGATGATGAGGTTGATACATCTATTGCCAAAGCTAGCTCAGCATTTGAGAGGCTTCAAAAGAAAGTGGGGATAGAAGTACTTTTCAGTTTCTCACTTTGAGTGAGGCTATGACCATTCAGTGCAAAGTCTTCTTTAAAAAGTTATTCAAGGGATGGCCCTAATAATAAAAATTTTTAAAAAATGGGAAGGGAAGACCTTCAGGGTTGCTGGCCAAAAGAGAAACACTTATTATTTACATTCACTCTGAGCCAGAAGAGACTCCCAAATAAACATTAAATGGTGCTCACGCAGGAACATATTGTTGTCCAATCCATGAAATCCAGAGTGAATTGAGTTTAAGGCTTGGTCTTTGAGGAAGAAATATAACCAGTAAACCCCAAGCTAACTAGGTACTTTTTCACCATCAAAATTTAGAATTCACAGAAGGTAAGCACTCATGCATTGGTCAGAAGATATAATAAAAGGGCAAACTCAAGACATCTCTGAAGAGTTTTAATATTGACTGTAAGACACGACTAAGTCTGCCACAGGGCCATCCAGCAATGTGTGTCTACACTCCATTAGCAAAGCAGATTTATAGAAACAAAAAGGAAAGGTGAGCTGTGAAAATCCAGAGCTACTTTTCCTCTGAATGTTCTAATGGGTCACTTGTGCCTGATCTGTGTGTGGTCATACCCTCCATACTCATATTGTTCTGATTAGTGAGAGCTGAATCCTACATACCCTGACTCCAATATTGTGATGCCATTGTTCTTCTTTGCAAATGAATGACAAACACAGTAAATGTTTATTGAGCAGTGAACATTTTTCTGGCTTAGTTTCATTATTAACTTGGAGTCAAGAAGACCAGGGATCAAATCTTGCCTTAGACGGTTACTTGTCCACTCTGGATAAGTCACTTAATCTCTCTGTGCCTTGGTTTGTCATCAATAAAGTGAGACTCCTGAACTTGATGGGTTTGCGTATAGTAAATCTTTAATAAATGTTTGTTGATTGATTGATATGCCTTCTGACAGATAACCTATACATCTTACACATTAACATCTATATATGTGGATCAGAGAGTGTGAATGGACAACAAGGTAGTCTCAAAGTTGAACAAGAAGATAATTAGCTGTTTCTCATTTGTTTTTCAGTCATGTCCTATTCTTTGTGACCCCATCTGGGTTTTTTTTTGGCAAATATGCTGGAGTGGTTTGTCAATATCTTCTACAGCTCATTTTACAAATGAGGAAATTGAGGCAAAGTGGGTTAACTGAATTGCCCAGCATTATACAGCTAGTTAGTGTCTGAGGCCAGATTTGAATTCAGGGCAATGAGTCTCGCTGACTTCAAGCCGAATTCTCTATCCACTGCATAAACTAACTAGCTGTACTGCGCCCCACCCCCACCCCAAAAAATTGCAAAACATTTAAGGTGAACCCAGGCTTCCAATCAAAGGTAAATATTTTTAATTCCAATTTTCTGCTGGTATTGCTGTACAGTAAGAGCAAGACATGTAAAATAAGGGTTTGAGAACTAATTGGAATTCTGGGATTTATAGTTCAAAGAGGAAAACATTCTCTTACAGCCCTGAAAGTAAAAGATAATAATGAGAGCTTTGAGCCGTAAGAGAAACTTCAGTTACCCCTACCAAAAAAATTTAAAAAGATATAAAGATTAAGTGAGAAAAGATAGAGGAAAAGTAAGGATGTAACATCTTTAGGTCTGCCCAATTTAAACATCTGAGCTAGAAACAATCATAAAAACAGGTACAACAGGCAAAGAGAGAAATAAACTCAGAGAAAACTTGTGTGTGTGACAGAGAAGGGAAAGATAAATGTGTCTCACTGGGCCTCAGCAGGCATCTCAAAGTAGAGGAGTAAGACTCAAGATACTCATTCCACTCAATTCTTCAAGGAAAGAAAGTATATTCCAAAAGGTCTACTTTCCTCCCAGTTTCTCCTTCCCATTCTGTTCAGGAACACACACTGTAATATGCACTATTTTATCCTTTAACTTCAACATTTCCTATACCCTTCTTCTTTTCCCCAAAATAAAGAAGTCAGAGAGTCGCTGGAAACGCAAACAATTTAAATTAGGGCAAAGAGATGAGCACCTGTTTGAATATTTAAAATTTTGATATCTATGATCTCTGAGCTACAATGGTTGAATTGAAATTGTTTTGTCTACCATATA
Source organism: Phalanger gymnotis (assembly GCA_028646595.1). NCBI lineage: Eukaryota > Metazoa > Chordata > Mammalia > Diprotodontia > Phalangeridae > Phalanger > Phalanger gymnotis. The sequence goes on along the minus strand of JAQQSZ010007417.1, from coordinate 6,732 downwards.
GTCAATGAAATAGTAGAGAAGAGGAACAAGTGTCTCTGAGGGTCATTGTATATCCCCTAGGTTAAAATCATTTGAACTAGTTGTTTTAATAGATTGCAGTTATTTAATTTCCAGTACTCCACCTTGAGAAAAGAAACTGCACAGGGTGGAAATATGGCTATGACATGTCTCAACCCTTTCCAGAAAGGAAGAGATTGCAGAAAGGACCAACTACTAAAGTTACCAGTGAATTAATTCTCCAAAGAATTAATATGAATATTACACAAAGTGAAATGAAGAGGCAAATTATGATAGTGATGTGATTGTTTGCAACATCTAATCAAAGAGGAACCCTGAAGAACAGGGGCAAAAGATGCCATCAGGATCATCTGTTATTCTGGCTGTTCTTTACACAAGACAGTCCTATCCTGTCTCAGTGCATTTTCACTGGTTGTACCCTATAAACTGAAAGGCTGTATCTCCTCATCACTTCCTGGATTAACTATTTCCTTTCAAATTTCTGCTAAATCCATTTTCTGCAAGAAGCCTTTCATATTCTTTGTTAATCCTAGGGCCATAACTCTAAGATTGTCTGAATTTAAAACTGGTCTGAAGACAGTTACTAGCTGTGTGACTCTGAGAAAATTACTTAATCCTGTTTGCCTCAGTTTCTTCATCTGTAAAGTGAGCTGGAGAAGGAAATGGAAATTTACTTTAGTATCACTGCCAAGAAAACCACAAAAGGGTTTATGAAGTGTTAGACATGACTGAAATACAACTAAAACAATATGTGAGTGTATACACTTACAATTTGTTCTGGTCTATATATTTGTGCATGGATTTATACATGTTTTGTTATTATGTTGCATATAGTTGTTCCTGAAAACTGGCTTTGTATGATTTTTATCATTTATATAGCACGCAACAGGTTTTTATGGAATGATTCTTTAGAAATCTTCTAACATGTTAAAATCACTTATCACATTTAGTTGTTACACAAATAAATATTTGCAATCACTATTATTTGGCTCATAAAGCAAGAAATCAAAAGTAAATCTGGCAGAATTCTAATAAAAAGAAAAAAAATAGATCACTAGATCATGACCTTCTTAAGGATAGGGACTGCTTTCATCTTTGCATCTGTATCACACTATCCAGCATATAATAGATGCTTAATTAATGCCTTTTGGCTTACCTAGATTTGACAAATTAATTATAAAATATGAAGAGAAGATAAGGTAGTCACATGGCAAAGGCTAGTGATGAGAGCTAGACGGCCAGACTTTTCCCCCAGCACACTCATGATGTCATGAGAAATCAAAGAAAGCCTGGTGTATATTGGGCAAACCCTGCTCCAGTAAACTTATAGGACAACATGGACAAGAGTAACATAGCATGAGCAGTCATGTATGAAGCATGCTTTGCATCAGTGGAGACAACTTCTAAATATTTTAGATCATGATATCCACTGTTTCCAATTGCTCCCCTAAAGCACTTTTGTTCATTTCAAGGTATGGCACAATCCTGAGGTATTTTTTCTAGCTAGAATGTTAGTTCAAATCTTCTATTTCTAAGACTCTGAATGAACAATTGCTAAAGAAGCTTAATAAAATAATATAACAGAACTCTTTTTGTGTGTGAGGATGAGTACACAGAATTCTCACTACAGTCAATAGGATTTCCAAAGTCAGTGTGGGTTGCATCTGAATATGTGGAATGCAGCCAAACATAATTGTAATGTTGTAGGGCAGAACAAGACTTCTAAAATCAATGAAAACTGAAATATAGGAGTATATCTGCCTTTACAAGTTAGGATTTGGAAGGCCAGAAAGAGGGAATTTCTTGGGCCATCCTAAAATGTGATTGGAGCTTTTGGTGATGTTCATTTTTCAACATTTATTATGCCTTTTGCCCTGATTGAGTTTCCCTTCAATCCCTACTCTGATGTGGCAGGCATTTATATACTCTAAACTTTGTTATAACAGTATATGAGGACTATTTATGTGTCTTGGAAAAGTCAAAAAAGGACCAAAATATAGGGAAATATTTCATACGCTCATGAAATGCAGTTATTTCTCTAGCATGTTCCATTTACACCAGAGAAAACCCTTTAATTATAAGATCCTTAATTTGCCCAGGAAATTTCATAAGGAAAATGATTAATTACTTTGAGCAATCAGTTTTTACAGATAATCATAGTTCTTTATTTAAACCAAAAAAAGTAAAGGGGAAGCTTATGAATAAAACATAAAGGCAAAACCACTTTCAATTTAATAAAAATAAAGTCAGCATTAAAATATTTTTAAGTAGACAAATCTTGTTAAAAGTCATCATACATCTTTGCTGAGTAACTAATAATTAGAGGATATTTTTGCATTCATTTGGCTCATGACATAGCACTGAGATTTCAAATGAAATCACTTTTTATGAAAATCACTATTTGGTATGTTGACATCTGGGAAAAGTCTATTATTGAAACATACCTAAGATATCTTGCTTGATTATCTCAGGCATCAAAGTAAAATGGTCACCAGATGGGACCACATGTTCTATCCTCTTAAATGTTATAGTTGGCACTCTCCCCTAAGGCACAAGCACAGTCTTCATGACTCAATACAGTAACATTATATCCTAGCCCATTTTGGCATAAGTTAATATAGCCATATTTTGCTTTGTTTTTTGCTGGGTAAAGGAATTCCCTTCAAACAAGCTACTTTTGAGGTTTCCACAGATCTACATGTCCCACATAAGCTGTAGAATATGTTTATCCCTGTCACTGCCCCCTCAAAATTTTAGAGGTATCACTGAAGGGGATGAGCATCAATTTGACTTGCATATAGGGTTCTCCTACAAAATAATGCCAGTCTTTCCTTCACTCTAACCGAAGACACTGAAATTAGCTCCTCTGAGGAATGCTATTAAGGACAATGATGGGAAGATGGGAAGTCCAATATTCTGGGAAGCTCAAAAGTTTCAAAAAGGACAAAGGGAGGTCACCCACAGCAGAAAGTGAAGTCTCTCTTCATACATAAAGCAGTTCTCAGAAGGCTTAGATAAAATTCACACTCCAGTTTCTAGAATTCTCATATTCCACTCTGACGTTAATCAGGGCAGGATGTTTTGCTGTTCTTCTCTTAAGTGACTTTAATGAGTCTGGCCTTTTTTTTTTTTTTGAATGGAGTGGGTATAGTGGGATCTTTTTTGTCTTGGGGTGTTTCTCAGCATTAAGACAATGGAGAGTCATTGAATTGTATATGATGTGGTTCTGGTGGCTGGAGCTTTCCCACACTGGTATTAGCTATTTCTCATACCTTAAAGGGTGATCCTCAAGCCCTCAGGGCCCTGAACACCTTATATGTACTGGAATGTTATCATTTCACTTTTGGGGGTATGCTCATTGAAAGAATGTGGTTGACGAGGCTCTGGGAAAGCCATTGAAGCTTCCCCCCAGCTTTGTAATCCAGATGTTGGTGCTTCTCTGGTAAGCATGAATTGTGATTTGAATTGGACAAGGTCTGTCCATTGATGATTGTAATTTCTGTTTGTATTTGCCCTGAAGTTCAGGGGGCTGATCTTTTCCCCCTGAATTAAGTGAATCATATAAGTATGTTTGATTAAACTGAGATAGTTAACCCCATAAAATTGCTTTCCTTAGAAAAGCAGACCAAAGAACCTTTGTTGGCAGCCCTTCCTGTGTGTTTTTGTTGTTGGTCTTACACAGCCACAGTAGCTGCTAGCAACATTGTTGTTACATCTACCTATCTTGTTATTTTTATACAAGACATAGAGGATATCATGAAATTCCTCAACCAGTTAGAATGGTCTTTCTCTATGGAGTTATTTCACTTCATCAAATGGCTCTCAAAGACTTTTTACACTTAGTTCAAAGGCCTATGTTTGTGACTGACTGAGCACCTTATCATTTTATTTAAATGGCGTAGCATTAATTAAATTATTCAAGCCTACCTTTACACATTCCATGATAAGAAACACAGTCAAGTCTCAAAAAAGCTAAGAAGTAAGACTAGAGGAATTCTAATAATAGTTATAGAAAAGGGGTCACATTTGGAGACAGCACGAAGAACTTCTTGGCTGCCCATAGCTCAGATATATGGAGATATTTGCAAAGTTAGACAGAACATGAAGGAAAAACAAAAACAAAGCAGTGTCACCTATATTTGTACTATTTGGCATTTGCTCTAGTGTATATATTACTTATTTTATAGAAAAAATGATAATTTTGTTAGATGACAGTAACCTTATTTATATCTCCTTAAATGAAGGACAAGAAGAACCTTCATTACTATTTTCCTTATAGTAATGTTACATTTGAGGAAGGGGAAGGTGGGAGGAGATGATTCTCAATACTGAGAACACTAGTTTGAACCTGAAACAAAACTTGGCAACTTTTTGTAAGACTTTATTTTTGAGACTATGATTTTTTTAGTTAAAAGGCATAATTTTTTAAACTTTACATGCCACTCTCCCTGCAAAAGAATGATTTTTAAAAATAAAATATGAATTGAAGAAGGAAACAAACTACCATATTTGCCAAGTGTGGTATGAAATTTTAAAAAGCTGAAAGCATTATACACAGATTGAGAGTTCAGTGAAATATCAGAAGCAATTTAGTCCAACATTTGTCCCTTTGTTTATAGATGAGGAAATTAAGAGACAGAAAAGTTATGAGCTTTGCCCAAGGTCATTAAGGCAGAAAATAATAACATCAAGATTTCAACCTATATCCACCGATTCTAAGACCAAATGTCTTTGGACCATAGCAAATTTGACATTTCCCACTGGTTTTTACCACCATTAATTCTGTTCCACCTGTTCATTTGTTAGTGTTTTTTTTCTCATTTTCAAGAGATACTGAATAAAAATAATGAAAACCTACTTGATATAGTAATTAAAGGGTTAAAATAGACATGCCTAGAAATAACTACCCTGTGAGTTAGGTGTTTGAAATACCAAGTCTCCATTTTTCTACATCAGAGAAAAAAAAGGCTTTAATCAAAGATCCAGTTTCTTTTTTCTACACTAATACCTAGCACTGTGACTTGCAGATTCTTCATGAAAGTTTGTTTAATTGAATTGAATTGAATTGAATTGAATTGAGGTAACTCAGGTTCAGAAAGCTGATAGGACTTCTCCAAACCAAAATCTAGGCAATAAAAACCATACATGCTCATTAGGATAGTTTCTACCAATTAGCACCATTTAGTTTCCTACTTAAGAATTATTTTCTTCTCATGTTTTCTTAGTAAACCAGCTCTCTAGGTCTTATTCTTTCAAATCATTAACACTTGATCAACAGCAGCTGTGACACCACTCTGACACAGTTACAATGGAAAGATATTCCTTGCTCTCCTGATTGTGAAGTAAAGAACAGTTAAAATGCTGTCCACTGAAGAGGACAATAGTAGCATAAAAGTTTTATTCCTATCATTATCATTGTTATTATTAGTTACCAATAGTAACTTTCCTTTCAAAGAAATTGGGAGTATATTCATTTCATTCTTGTTTACTTGTGGAGTTATGAATAGGGAAGGGAACTGGGGTTTTTCCTTAGGTTATTATACTGTAGAAGACACTAACAGCAGTTAGGCATTTGACTGCACAGTAGCTATACTTACCTTAGTCAGTTCCTTCTTTTGCCACCAGCTGTTGAATCGCCCTGTATCCTTGGGCCTTTCTCTCAATTCTTTTACTAAATTTGTCTTAAAAAGTTGATTCACGATCGATGTTTCTACTGCTGGTCCCCATTGTATTTTGCAAAGCTTGTACACGGTGCAATATATTTCAGTTATGGCTCTCCCAGCTAATATCAACCAGACAATTTGTAAAGATCATTCAATAACAAAGAAGCAATCAACAAACATTTATTAAGCACCTAACTTTGCTCTACACTCAGGAGATAAAAACAGAAAAGTAGTTCATTTCAAAGAGCTTACAGTCTACATTCAGAAGCATTTCTGCAGAAGTCAAGATAGAATGCATGAATGAAGACATATTGTTTTATCTTGTCATTCATCAATTATATTAAAAAGTATTTGGATTGTTATAATCCAAATTCCCCATTCCTTTTAGGAGTGGCTACTGAGTCTTTAAAATCATTCTTAATGCTTGTAATATGTATTTTTCTTTGATCTAGAAGCTATGAATTTTGGCCATATTGCTTGAATTTTTTTTTTCAGGAGATGATTTCTATTTTCCTCTTCAGTGCTAAGAGATCTGGACAGTTTATTGATATTTCTTGAAATATGATGTCTAGATTCCTTTTTTTTCCATTATCAAATAGATTTCAGGTAGTTTGATGATTCTTAAATTATTTTTCATCATTCTGTTTTCCAGGTCAGTCAATTTTATTCTGAGATATCTTTTATTTTTAAAGTCTTTTAACTATGATATTTCCTGTCTCATGTAGCAATTAGCTATTATTTGGTTAATTCCAATATCTAGGGAGTTGTTTTCTTGCCTAAGGTTTTGTCCCTTTTGTTTTAAGTAGTTAATTTGATTTTCATATTTTTCTTTTGTAGATATCATACCTTTTTTTCATTTTTCCTCTACAACTCTACTTAGAGTTATCAATTATATTTAACATTTGCTAAATTCTTTCTTTAACTTTTCCAGAAATTTTGATTAGATTTGTGTTCAAACTTTTTTGGGGGGGAATCTTGTTAATTTTTTTTTGAGTCATTCTTTTCCAGGTTTATATCTTGAGCTTCTATGTTACTATACTTTGGGGGGGGG
>JAQQSZ010007416.1:0-13313 GCA_028646595.1 Phalanger gymnotis | reverse complement strand
TCCTCACAAAGTTTCTGTCAATGAAAACTCTATAAACTTAATGTTGCCAGTTGTTTCCCAGACCCCTATGCTCTAGCTGTTACTGCAAAGCAATGAAATCCAGACTGCTTGGGAAGCTGCCCAAGGGGAGAGTTGGGGAAGCTGATTTCCCCTTCTTGGTTCTGGAAAGGTGAAAGTGTCATGATTCAGCTGTAGTCTGATTAGGGTCTAAATGAAGATATAGCTCTGCAGACTTCAAGCTTAGTGTTTATTGAGATTCCGTGGGGAGGTTTTTTTAATTTGTTTTTTGGGTTTGTTTGTTTTTTTGAAGGGGAAAGTTGTCTATGAGGTGGGAAAGTACAGAAAAATATACTCTTGAGGTTTGGGGGAATAATTATCCTTTTATTTTAGTTTATTTTGTGATCATTAACAATCAATAGTAGGTCTCAAGTTTGAGTCTGTAAGAGATTCAGTGATTAAAGAATTAACTAAGGAATTGACTAACCACAGGACAATTTGGCTGGCAGCTTTCAATTCATTCAAGACAACTAACTTCGGACATCGCCTGAAGGGTCAATTTTTAACTCGGTGGGAGGGAAGACCAGGAGGTCACACGTAAGAGAAAAGAATTTGACTTGATTTTTAATGGGTCATTAATTAAACTCTGGGACATAACTCCAGTCCCATTAGTTTAGGCTTGGTTTTCAAATGAGCAAAAGTCAGGAAACCTTTTCTAAAGGTTTTGTTGTGGATGTGGTCCTTTTGGTGACTATAGGCTTCCTCTAGTTGGCTCCAATGGATGAAATTCAATGATTGAAGATTAGTAAAGAGTTCCACTATGTTTTTTTTCCTGGATGGAATGGCTTGCATCCAGTAGGTCCTTAATAAAAGCTAAATTGAATTAAAAATCTAAATAATCTAGGACTATAATTAGGATCAATCAAATTTTCCTGTTTTGATTTAGTGGAGCTTGAAGCAGTTTATTCAAACTGGTTTTATAGATAAAATATGAGAGGAAAAGAAATGAGTACGGCATGCATATACATATTTAAGAGTAAAGTTAAAAAGAAAGGTACAATGTTACCATGCCATTACTAAGTCAAACCTATATAATTTGCATTAGATCTTTTCTTTTCTACTGCTAGCTGTATGTCACTTGGAAGGTTAGAGGTGCTGAGAGAAAGACAGACAGGTCCTGTCCGGTCTGATAGAGCTTACTATCACTTCTCTATTCACACTGTAGGTTATAGTAAGAAAAAGTATTGAGTACTGCTATATATCCCACACCATGATGAGTGTGAGATACAAATTAAGTAAAGCATACTTTAGCATAGTGAGGAGAGCCTTGGCCCTGTACAGGAAGCTCAGGACATTGGAAAAGAATACTGGCTTTAGAACCAAGTCCCAGTTCTGTTACTTAATAGCTGTCACCTTAGGCAAGTCACTTACTGTATTTCACCACATAATCATCACCACTGCATAATAGTTAATCCCTGTTTTAGTCCAAAAATCGGTTTCTAAGTCACATGGTATAATTCTGTTCATCATGCCACATAAAAAGTAAACAGAGAAGCAATATATTCACCAGCAGCATATGGATAAGCATTAATCTCTTAGTAAGTCAGGAGCCTAGAATTCCCAGCGCGCACGTATTATCAATATTCAATTTTAATGTATATTCATTAGTATTCTGTGCATCCTAATCTTGCACCAAAGACAGTTTAGTAATAAATGATTTTTAGGTAATACTAGCACAGTTTTTTAATAGCTTCACATAACGGTCGCACCCCACTTTTTGCAAAAATTGGCATGAAATCTGCCATGATTATGAGGTGAAATGTGATATCTGGCCTCAGTTTCACCATGTGTGAAATAAGAGCATTGGATTAGATTCCCTTTGAAGTCCCTTTTTGTTCTAAATCTAAGAAACAATAAAAAGTATACTTTGTTCCAACTTCTCCCCTCCACCCAACTCTGTTGCTATCTCTGTGAGTTTTCAGTTTCTTCCTCTATAAAGTGGCAATAATAATATCACCTGCCCTAGCAGGCGGTAGTATCACATTCAATTTCAAGGGCTGGGAAGGGAGATTAAATCTGCAATTTCATTAGCGTGATGAAACTCCCTCAACCAATACAAATTGGTAACCATTCAGCAATTTTTATTCTTGGGGAGTTGCCTAAAGCACCGAGAGTTTGTGGCTTGCCCTGGTTCACACTGCCAATTTATAAAAGCGGTAGGACTTGAACTCAGGTCTTACTGGCCTCTGAAGTCTGCTCCCTACTCACTACTCCATATTGCCTCTAGCTAACATGATAATGTATATAAATAAAATGCTTATGTAATATAAATGTGAACTATTGTTTTGCTATACCCTATTAGTGCCACAGAGATAATTCAAGAAAATTATAGTTAATGGTTCTCCTTTAAGCCTACATAAGGAACAAAGGAGCAAGAGACTTGGCAGCTTAGGATTCCCCCAACAATTCACGATAAAAGGGAAGATTCCAAAAGAAATGCTTATGGGAGTAACCAAGAAGACCTACAGGGTTCTTATCTATAGCTCAAATTTTTATGGTTTTTTTTTTCTTTTATTTTCTCCCTTCACCATTTAGACATCTCAGTGTTTCAGTCCAAAGCTAGGACTGAGTCTCAGATCTTTGTCAATTATAGGCAAGTCACTTAACCTGTTTCCTCAACAGCAAAATGGGGAGAGTATCTGCACTCGGCACTGCCTATCTTCCTAGAACATAGACAAGAATGGCACTGAATGGAAGAGCATGGATGTGCTGCAATCTACATCCTTGGAAGGAGTGCCTGTCTACAACGAGCTCACAGAATCGACAGAGTATCTTGGTACCCACTTTTGTAAGCTTTAAAGCACTCCATGAATGTGAGTGACTAGTATCACCATTATCATTAATATTGTTGACCATGTTTTCCTTTGGCTACTCAGAACAGCAAGTTTCCCCCTTGCAAATAGGTTGTTCCAAAAGTTTGTTTCTAAGTTGGGCTTTTGTACTCAACAGTATTTTCCCCAAAAGAAACAATATAATACATTGCAGCTGAGTTCCCAGGCCAGTTCTTAAAAATCAATTTTACCCAAAATACAGTGCAAATACTGAACATTTACAGTAAAAATAGCCCCACTGTAAATAGATATAGATATACATATATACATACATACATACATACATACATACATACATACATCCTAAATCTATGGCCTCTGCCTTTTTCTTTTAAACATTCTAAAATACAAACATATCAAAAACAATTACAAAATCAATACATAGCTTCAGGGTCCCCAACATGACTGGCTTGGCTTACAGCCTTGTTCTACTTGGGAAAGCCAGGAGTTTATCTTGGGTCACATCCATTGCTTAATACCCTATACAAGCCACTGGAACTTTAGAGAAGAGAAGGGGAGGAGGGGGAAGGAATTCTTGCCTGAAACCTGGAGGGTCATTGTGAGGATTCAGATCCTAAACATCCTTCAAGACTTTCCTTAAATCCCTCCTTTTCCATGAAGCCTTCTGTGGTCACTGAAGCCTTCATTAGTCTCCCTGTTATCTGAATTTATAACACCTTTATAATCTGTACGTACTACACAATTCACTATTTAGAGCTGTTTGAAAATGTAAAAAGCTGCCACCTCAGCTAGTGAGATTCCTGTCATAAAAGTGTTCAAGTAGAGCTGTTAGGAGGGTAGATGGAAATCCTAAATGGGTTGAAGATTGAATTATCTAATCTCTAAGGTCCTATCATTGCCTGAAAGTCCGTGACTCTGTGTTTGCCAGAGCAGGAGCTCTCCTAGCACCTATAATAAGTACGGAGAGTAACTAGGGTGCTGCGAAGGGAAGCCAGAGGGAAGTGTCAAATTGGAAGCCTGTTGGACCTGTTCTAATATCATCTCCTCTTCCTTCTTTTCTCCCTTTTCCAATCTTTTCTTCTTGCCTCTGCCTTACACAGCCCTTTAAACAACTTTAAAAAGTTGTTGATCTGATTAAAGCAATTGATACTAAATTTTGAGGGTCCAAATGGAGTGTCTTCTCAAACCTATTTGCTAATCCAGAAGGATCTCTAATTAGTGGACTCGTGGTGGATATATGTATACACACACATATACATATATACATATACACACATATACATATATACACATATACATACACACACATATATTAGCTTTTTGATTCTTTGGTCACTCTAGGTACTACCCTTCCTCACTCCCAAACTACTTAGCCCAGGTGCAAAATGGGAGTGGGGTGTGGAACCAGCATATTTTCGTAGCGCAACCACACACCTACGCCCCAACCCTTCCTCCTCAGCGTGTCACACTGCACCCCACAGGGCTCAATAAAAACAGAGTCATTGCGGGGGGAGTGTGGGTTGACACTATTCAAATTCAAATGGAGAATCCCGGAATGCTGAGAATGCATACCGTATAGGAATTTAAAATAATGACCATAGTCTCTCCCGGTAATTTCCAAAGTTTCAAATTTATAAATTGAGTCAACTACTCTATCCATTCACCATTTAAAGCTTCCCCCAATGATTTTTATTTCTTTGGCACGCGCTACCAAAAAAAATTTTTAAACGTGCAAAACATTTTGTGAATAAAGTATAGAGAGAAAAAAAAACCCTACATTTTGCACCTTTGGAAGGTGAGTTCTTATTTTGCTATACCCTGACACAAAATTTTAAGATGCTGGGCTGTGCAACAACACAGTAGAGTAGCGGGGGGGTGGGGATGGGGGGGAGGGGACGGACTTTTGTTTAGGTTGAAACTAGAAAAGGTTCCAGGAAACTTGAGAATCGCGGAGGGGGCCCTAGGATTGAACCAGTTTACTGGGTTTTGTGCTATAGAGGTGGTCAGCATGCTTCATCTAGGAGACAGAGATAGCTACAAAAGAAATTCTAGAGCAATTGCGCGTATCCACTCTTAAAATGCTTCTTGGAAAATGGAGTGGAGTTTTACAAGTCACTAGGAAGACTGGTTGAGTTCATGGAGCCCTCCCAAGTTCAGTGTCCCTCCGGCTCCCGGCGCCCCCCGCCTCCCCCAGTCCCACAGCAACAAGGACTAGATTGGATAATGATAATGGAGCTTGCGAGGACCACACATCGATCCAACCGCAGGTTGCTGGCTTCTTTCCGCCTGCTGAAAAAACACACACTTTAGGAAACCTGCGGGAAGCATCTATCTCGGTGGTGTGGCCGGGACAGCGCAAACCAGGGAGCAGGGCTGGGGCCAAGCTGCCTGTGCATGACACAGGCAGCCTTCGGCTGCCTTTCCTTCCTCCTCCCCTGGCTCCTGCAGAAACTTGCACAGGTGAGACAGCCGGCGCCCACGAGCCCCAAGAACCAAGAAGGAGGAAGGTTGGAGAGGTGTGTATGGAGGGAGAGAGAGAGAGGGACAAGTCCTGGCGGCGGAGCTCCTGATTGGACAATGGAAACATCGCTCAGAGCCGACGGGGCGGGGCCAACAGGCCGACCTCCCCAGTCTCCGGGCTACAAGAGGTGTCCTGGAGCAGCTGCTGTTCCCGGGGCGGCAAGCGCCTGGACCAGGGTGAGAGCGCAGCTGCTGCAGCTGTTGGGAGCACCGCGGGGCACTGGGGGAGGGGGTCCGGGAGGCCAGCACTGCTGGGGCAGTGCCAGCTAGCTCCCCACGCTCACTCGCGAAGTGAAGCGATTGGAGGATGTTCTTGAACCAAACTTGTAAGGTCGCGGAGAGTGGAGCAGGGAACAAATGTTTATTTAACTGAATTAAATTTGAATTGAGGGGGTTGAACTGACCTGAACTGAAATGAAGTGAACTGACCTTATCTGAATTGAACTGAACTGAATGCAGCAGAATTGAATTGAACGGAACTGAATTGAATTGTTGAATGATGCTCTTAGTGTGACCCGGGATCTTTGCAGAGGGCTGGTAACTTTTTCCCTCTTCCTCAGTACCTTCTAGAATGACTTATCATTATTATTATTAATTCATTGTAGCAATTTCATCCTAGAACATGGATCTTCCTTTGTACCTGTTCGTGGGATTCTTGGTGCCTTTGGTGGCGGCGCTGGACTTCAAATATCATCACCAAGAAGAGATGGAAGCTTTTTTGAAGGATGTTGCCCAAACCCACGATTCTATAACTCATTTACACAGTATTGGGAAGTCGGTGGCAGGTAGGAGACCACCATACTCATCTTTCTCTCTCATCCTTTTAAACAATCTCCATTCCAAACCCTGCCCACGCCTTGTCTCCAGAAAGGGAATCGATCTGGTCCAACTTGACAAAAATGAATTTGGAAACGAAATTGTAGTTTGTATTAAATTTGTAAAATGTTTTTTGTTAGTCGTCTTGGGGGAAAGGGTTAGTGGTTCAGTTTCCTATAGTTAGTACCTTTTACCGCTCCCATTCTAATCAGACGTCTTTTGCTGAAGTTCTCCCAGTGGAGTAAATGAACCAATAATTTGTTTTCTGTTTCCGTTGGCTTGTTTTAATAGAATCCTTGATATAAAAAAGAACTCAAACTTTCAGTCCCTATTTAATTTTGGAATATTAGATTAATTTATGTCAGCAGTATTCCTGTTTCATGTATTACTTAATTAGCCTGCTGTCCTAAAAATTATTCAAAGAAGCCGGATGGGAAGTTACACGGCTAATGCGCTCCACAAAACCTGTTTTTAGAATAGCCTATTTATAAAGGCAAGGGTGACATAATAAAGTGTACCTTGCATTTACAGAATTGGGGGATGGAGAGTTCTGCTTTTTATTTTCTGTTAGGATTACTGATTTAAAGCTGGAAAGGAACTCAGAGGCCACTATTTCAACTCTCTCATTTTATAACTAGGGAAAAGTAAACGATTTGCTTAAAGTCAGGTTCTCCAACTCCAAACTGGTGCTCTTCCCACTAAACTATTTTGAAACAGACTTTTGGCATTTTAGCATCATTAATTCTATTTGAGACACAGAGATTATAAGTGATTTACTTAAAGCTGCCCAGGTCTTGGTAGCATCAAAACCATCATCGAGCTAGAACTGGAAAGGATCTCAGAGGCCATCTAGCTCATCTTTTGGGGGGGGAATGACAATCAGGGTTAAGTGACTTGCTCAGGGTCACACTGATAGTAAGTGTCTGAGGTCATATTTGAACTCCAATCCTCTTGACTCCAGGGTTAGTGCTCTATCCACTGTGCCACCTAGCTTTCCAGAACCTTTTTTTAAAGGATGAAGAAACTGAGGCCCAGAGAGATTAAGGGATTTACTTGCCCTAGGTCAGGGGGACAATTCATATCTGATGTAGGATCTGAACCCAGATCTCTTAACTCCAGAGCCAACACATAGGTCACTATAATTTACTGCATTAGAACTCAGGATTATTTTACTCCCTGTTCAAGGGATTGCTCTTGACTAGAAATCAGATCATTGTTTTAAATGATAATAGTCCTTAACCCAATTGATGGTCTTAATACCCTAAAAATTAAAAGTTGCCAAAGTTTAATGTTAAAACCAAATTTCTTATTAGAGTATTTGTCTGTTTTTTCATGAGCTCTTCACCCTATCAGGGAAATATGATACAGCAGAAGGAACCTTAGATTTAGAATCAGTCAGATTCTGCTTTTGCATGTTGTGTCATTGACTCTTTGTGCCCCTATTTGGGGTTCTCTTGGCAAAGATACTGGAGGAGTTTGCCATTTCCTTCTCCAGCTCATTTTACGGATGAGGAAACTGAGGCAAACAGGATTAAGTGACTTGCCCAGGGTCAACAGCCAGTAAGTGTCAGAGGTCAAATTTGAACTCAGGATCTCTTGACTCCAGGGCCTGCACTCTGCCCACCCTGCCACCTAGCTTCAGGGTCTGCATCTGCTACTTGTTACCTGCATGCTTCTGGTCAAGTCATTTGGCTTCAATTCTTCATCTGTAAAATGAGAGAGGTGGACTTTAGGTACCTTTTAGCTTTAAATTCTAGAGGCATAAAATTTGTATTTGGGTTTTTTGCATTTGAGGTTCTTATAATTTTAACATCTCTCCCCCAAAAAAATATTTTTAAGATAACTTTGTTTTTAAAAAACAAAATTAGTACAGTATTATGTAAACATATGACTGTAATACAAATTAAAACTACTAGGTTATATGTAGAATGCTACTTGTTTATTTCAGCAGCATTATTGCTAAATTATTTATTACTATTATTTTTGGCTAAATATAATCCATGTTGGGATTATTCTCTAGTACAGTATAAAACTGTGGAAGTTGGATTCACAAGACACCATTTCTTGACTCTGGTTAAACCTTTTTTTTCTCCTCTCTAGAGTTTAAATAACCATAACAACGTTCCAAACTTTTATTTGACAACAAATGGGGAAGTTAGCTAGAATTAACCAGTGTTCTTCTAGCCTCATCTACAAGTTGTTTTGGTTTTGAAGTAATGAAAAACTTGGGGTTTTTTTTTGTTTTATTTTCAATAGAAAAGTGTTTGTGTGAAATAAAAGCTGGGATTTCTATCCTTTAGTGAACCGGCCCTTCTGATAGCTGGCTTGATATCAAACCACATTCACAGTGAAAAGAGGGCCAGACACTTTTTTTTTTTGGCTTGTGTATACCCTTGTGGTTGGTCAAAGGACAAGGTTATCATGTAAAGAGAAACAACAGCTGACACTTTCAGATGTGACTGGTTAAAGAAAGGGAAATCCAGATCCTCAATCCTTTGCTAGCAAGACATTTTGTTGTAGCAAAATAAATATTGGTAACCACAACAATGATGATAGAATTGCCAGGTCGTTACTGTATATTCGCATAAAAGTGTGTCCCTTGATGTTAATACATTGTTGTACTAGGTAAGTGTTTTTTTGCTGGCCTTCTGGTCTCCTATGTAGGGTAAGAATACATAGCAATGTATGTTCAAGTATTTTACAGGATGGATGGTAGATAGCATGACACAGTTAATATTGAACCAACTTGGGGCACTATAATTATTTAATAGGAACTGAGTTCAGCTTCTGCAAAACTCCCCCAAAAATTTCTCATTTAATCTTTTATGCCTATCCACAATATATCAGAATCGCAATGGGGAAAGTCATGATGTAGAAGAGATAACTGTATATACATATGTATATATAATTTATATCTCTAATAGAAATATAAATTATATATAATATAATTATATATAGAAATACATGTATATACATTATATATATTTATATATGTGTATATATGTGTGTGTGTGTGTGTATATGTATATATTTATATAGTGATCTGATTTGCAGTCAAGAGGAATCCCTTAAACTGGGAGTAAAACAATCCTGGGTTCTAATCCAGTAAGTTACAGTGACATGTGCTGGCTCTAGAATTGAGATGCGGGTTTGAATCCTGCATCAGATATGTATTGCCCCTGTGACCTGCAGCAAGTCAGTCCCTTAACCTCCCTCAGCCTCAGTTTCTTTATCCTTTAAAAAAAATGTGGGGCAGCTAGGTGGCACAGTGAATAGAGCACCAACCTTGGAGTCATGAGGACCTGAGTTCAAATGTGGCCTCTGACGCTTACTAGCTGTGTGGCCTTGGGCAAATCACTTAACCCTGATTGCCACCCCACAAAAAAAAAATAGTGAACTGAATGTAGAGTCAAGAAAACATGGGTTGAAATCCTGCCTCTGACATGCTGGCTGTGTGATCCTGGGCAAATCACTTAATGCATCAGTGATCCCAGGCAACTCTTTACTTTAATAAGTTGCAGAGTAGGTGTTGCTCTGAATTGATAGAGAGAGTTTCTTGATCAGGAGTTTCTCACACCAATTAAATCTCAGATATAGTTAAAAATCTATTTTTAAAAAGATGATGCTATTTGACAGGAAGGGTAGTGCAGAGCTACACTAGGCTTAGAATCAGGAGACACAGAGTTTACTGTATTACACCACATAATTGTAGCAGATCTTATGCCAATTTTTTTTTTTTGCAGAAGAGGTGAGTTGCAACCACTATGTTAAGCTTTTTTTTAAATTGTGCTGGTATTACTTAAAAATCATTTATTACTAAACTATCTTTGGTACAAGATTAGGAAGCATGGAATACTCATGAATATGTATTAAAATTGGGATGATGCAAGTCTTACCATATCGTGACATACTCATGGCATCTTCACCTGCTCTCCTTGTGCCTAGGGCTCTTTATTGGGTTGAGTGACAATACCATTAGTACCTGCATTGCCCTAAACAAACCATGCAAATCAGCTTTTGGACATATACTGACAGTACAGGTGGGCTGAGAATTCTAAGCTCCCAGTCTGTAATGTGCTTATCCATGTACCACACTGGCGAATACATGGCTGCTCTATTTACCTCTTAAGCAGCGTGACAAACAGAATTATACCATGTGTCAATTACGTGATGAAAGGTTATAAACCAGCTTTTAGAGTGGAAAAAAAAACAACAGGGTGCAACGATTATTCAGTGAAATATGGTAAATTCTTCCACAGACAACTTGCCAGCTATGTAGATCATAAAGAAGTCAATTGACCTCTCAGAGTTTCAATTTTCCTAATTTGAAAAATGGGTATAATATCATGCCACCTATCTCACAGAGTGGTTGTGCTTTGTAAACTTTGAAGCTCTGTGGAAAAGGGAGTTTTCACCTAAGAAAGAAAGCCATAGGCCACTTAGAGGCAAGTCTAAAAATAGAATCTCATTAAAGTGGTGAGCAGGAAGTTGGGGCAAGGTACTAAATTCATGACATTTCATGTATGTGTACGTGTGTGTATATGTTTGTATATATATATATGTATATATATAATATATGTATGTGTATAGTTATCCCTTCCAGGGTGGGGGGGAGTTAGGAGTGCAGCATCTCCCACCCCAAATCAGAAAAATCCATGTAAAGTTTTTTGGCCCTCCCTTGGTACCAGAAAAGAAGTCTGAATTTTTTCTTTTTCTTTTTCTTTGTCTTTTATGGGGTGTTTACAGTACCTTATTGTAAAATTTGGGGCACATATTTGGTCATAGGCTCTGTGTATCATTTGCTGGCCTTCACGTGTTATCTGCAGCTTCTGCAAAACTCCCCCCAAAATTCCCATTTAATTTCTTATGCCTGTCCACAATATGTCAAAATCACAATGGAGAAAGTCACAATGTTGAAAAGATAACTGTATATACGTATGTATATATAATTTATCTATGTCTATATAGAAATACATATAGAAATATATATAGAAGTATAGATATAGACATAGATATAGATAATTTCCATCCCATGTGTGTTGTACTGAAGAGGCACTATTTAATAAATATTTGTCGAGTGAAAGAAACATGGTCCCTGATCTGAAGGAGTACTCTTATCACCCTGTGCATCACTTACAATCTATTTTCTCTGTTTCCATTAAAAAAAAATCAAGCATTAGCTTTGCAACCTCAGATCTTCCCTCATCACAGCTTTTAAATTCTAAAGCCAGAATCTCAGATCCTAGAATCACCATATGTCAAAGCTGGAAAGGACCTTTGGAGTTCCAAAGAGGGAAGCTGACTGCCAAGGTTACACAATCAAAGGAGCCTCTCATTCCTTGTACTCAGTTTAATAAATAAAAATGTTTAATGCGGCCAGCCTAAGCCTGTCCAAGTAGAGAAGGTGAGAGAGCCACGTCCCAGAAGCCAAGGAGGAGACTTTATTGGCTATGGTGAATCAGAAATAGATGTTATGGGGCAAGTATTAATTCCACAAAAGGAAGAAAGGCCCCCTTCAACAGAGCAAGTTAGAATTTGTGGTTTCAGGAATATTGAAAAGATTAGCATTTAGGTGCTTGGATTATTTTTTTGGTCTAGCTTGACTCAGCTTGGTTCTCATGTCACAGTTTCCTTCCTCAGATACATTTAATCACATGTTAATTTGTATTATGTCTCTTCATGTGGTTGTCTGATTATCCCCTAGAATATAAGCTTCTTGAGGGTGGCAGGCATTGTTTTCTTTGTATCCCCAGAAATTTATATTGTGCCTGGTGCTTAATAAATACTTGCTGATTGCTTGAAACTCCCTATTAGTGGGTAAGCTTTAAGGGGGCAAGTATTGTCTTTTTTTTCATCTTCTAACTCCAGAACCTAAGACTGTTTCTTGCATGTAGAAAGCATGTAATTTATTGTGTCAAATCAATACAGCAATTTATCAAATGGAAGAATCCTTAAAATGAATAAACCATCATAAAATCAATATGAGAATTAGCATTCAAGTTACTGAAATGACTATTATGTAAGATATAAAAGAGATTTCTGTTGTCTAATCCTTATCTCACCTTAAATTCTTGCCTTCACTGAGTAAATGCAGAGTAAGAAAGTTATGTAAAACTATTTGAGATCTTTAGAAATCTCCCCAGAACCCAGAAAAGAAAAATATAAATTCCTAGCCCTTAAAATCTCAAAAGACTATTCTGTGTATGCACACAAATCTTTCATTGTCTTGTAACCATCATCTAAAATGTCCTTGGAAAGATACTCCTGTGCAACATTGGCCTTAATCTCTTTTTCAAATTTATCACACCCTTTAATATGTCTTTATTTCTCATTACTTTACATATCACAACATGGTGGTTCCCTGCACAGTTATCCCTTCCATATCACAGCAGTTAGGGGCAAGGCACCCCCAGGATCTAGAAAATCCATGCAAAAGTTTTTGGCCCTCCCTTTGTACCAGAGAAGAAGTCTGAATGTTTTCTTTTTATATTATGGGATGTTTATGGAACCTTATTGTAAAATTCTGGTTAAATATTTGGACATAGGCTCTGCATCTTCTGCAGTTACCGCAAAACTCCCCCAAAATTCGCATTTATTTTCTTATCCTGACCCAAGATATATCAAAATCACGATGGAGAAAAAGTTGAGATGTGGAAGGGATAACTGTGTAGTCATCATGTGTAGTCCAATCAGCCCTGAAATTTCTGTTATCATTCAATGTGTGCCTGAAGAATAATGCTTATAAAGCATGAAAAGGTAATCAAGAAAAAGAACACGAAAAACAAATTGCAAGACACTTACTAAAGTTGAACTGTTTTGTTTACATTCCCACACGGAAAGATGATGTGTATGATTCATGAGACCTCAGTATTAGGGTAGCTGAAGGGAATATGCATATATATATATATATGTTTATGTATATATATGTATGTGTGAGTGTGTATGTATGTATATACATAGCATACACATAGTGTGTGTGCATATATATATACAGAGAGAGAGAGAGCAGGCACAGGGTGAGTTGAAGATGAAGGGAAGATATCTAAAAGAAATAAAATCAAATTAAGAGATGAGAGAGGAATATATTGAGGGGGAGAGATAGGGAGAGATAGAATGGGGTAAATTATC